>OY284475.1:10061080-10265080 GCA_958336345.1 Dorcus parallelipipedus
ACCCACTTAAGGATGGAATACACGAAACGCCCGTGTCAGGTAAGTATGAGTGAAACACCCACTCAGGTTCTGGGTACGCGAAACGCCCGTGTCAGGTAAATATGAGTGAAACACCCACTCATACGCTTAGCGCGTTCGAGTCACGCACCGTCAGGCGAATGACTGGTTCTGTCTGAGCTCTCCTTGTTACATGCGTATGCGCTTGTCTTGCATTAAACGACTGATGATGACTTAAAAAAATGACAGTCATTCATACCAATGATGACCAAAATGACGTCACGATTTTAAATGTCTGTCATTTTACATCACTAGGCGCCATCTATGTAAACCTCGTCGGATCAATCCCTAAAGGTGCGACGACCTACACGATTCCGCTGGGAACTCCCGGATTCAAAGAAAGCCAAATCCTTTTCAGCCATTCGAAATTAAGAGACTGCAAAACAACCGAAACGACAAATTAAAAAAAAGTCCGTCTTCCAAATGAATCCATCGCGAAGAAGAGAAAATACAACTCAGGTTCCTTTGGGGCGAGCTAACAGCTTCCGACAGAAAAGAACCGTAGATGATTTTAGGATGAGGGAGTAGCTGGAAAAGGGAAAAGAAAGGGATTGAATTGGTGGTAACTAAGAACCCAACAGTTTTGGCAAGTGACCAAAATCTGCGGCCTCCTTCGCAACAAGGAAATAAAAGAAGACTAACCCGTGGCCCAATTTCACCGGGGGACAGTTACGCAAGTCCCGCTGCATTAATTCGCGCACGTCAACGGAGAAATTCGTATTTGGGGCACTTCCTCGTTTCTATTCTCGTACGTACGTACGAGCGAGCACTTTCCGTGCCTTATCGAATATCCGTCGAATCGAGGACGTAGGGGAGGAGAACCTCCGTCGCCACGCTCGTTACGACCAAGCAATTTGCAGCCGGTTAAGAAGACGACTTGATAAGCCCCCTCCCCCCTCGGGCTAAGAATACTCCAAGGAGAGCGTTGACCTAATCCCTGCAGCTCGTTTGCGTGCAAATCTGGGTTATTATGAGAGCTTCATTTCAACGCGACGCGGCGATTTGTTTGAATAACGTTTTAATTAAGGACTCACCCAACTAACCCACCACCAAAGTCACGTCCAATCGGATCGGGTGTCAGCTTACCTGGAAAGAAAAAAGGACATTAATTATGCGGTAAATAAAACGGCAGGACGCAAAATGCGCTTTGGCGTGCCGTAATTTGTCAGGAGAATAAAAGGCCGTTTCGTGAAATTATTTACGACGTCCCATCCCGGATGATTTACACATCCGCTTTGACAAACATGTAAATTCGTAATAATGACCGCAGGCGACGTGCTTCTCTTCTACCTGTGCTCAGTTACGAATAACATCAATTATTTGAATGAATGGCCATCATGCTTTTTCCTTTTTCTGTTTTTTTTCAAAATTTATTCTTCATTGTTTACGATTATATTAGTGCGCCTAAATACGATCAATAATACTCGCTGAGTGTTAAAGTAACTTAAACACTTAGATTGTTGAGAGTCACAACAGGCGTGCCGCAGGGTACCACCTTAAGATCATTACTATTCATTCTATTGATGAACATCTTCTACGATCTCAAAACATGACTTCATTAATTTGACTAATGATAGGAAACATTAACGCTGATAGAGGAAAGCATTTTGTGATGCTATTGGTTTGGTTGATGATTGTGTGGTGGTAACCGAAGTCTGGCAAAGATACCATCCCTTCTCAAACAGTCAAGGAGACGATAAACTCCGGTAGAAGTAGTAGCAAGAGCACCTCGATGGCCAAGCTTCAAATTACTCCGGCGCAGTGTTGTCAGGTGTCTGCCACAAAAATTCCCTAATAAACTGTCGAATTTTCCCTTTTTGTAATTTAATTTCCCTTTTTATACAGGATGATTTATGACGTCGGGGAAAAACTTCACCGGGTGATTCCTATGAGTAATTCAAATAAAAAACTTCAAATAAACATGTGTCCGATAATGCTTTCTAACGGAAGCGTAGCCCTTCAAAGTTTATAACATGTAACGTCAATCAATCAAAGCAATAGCGGCAGACTTATTTCTTATTTCATTTGTTACCTATGAAAACAAAAATTACTGCCATCGTCTTAAAGTTGTAAACATTCAACATGTAATAAACTTTGAAGGGCTAAACTTCCGTTAGAAAGCATTATCGGACATATGTTTATTTGAAGTTTTTTTATTTGAATTACTCATAGGAATCACCCGGCGAAGTAGAATCGAGGTAGCTAACTTTTGTCTTCACCATTGAGTTTTTCTCGAAAAAGTAGCAATGGATCGCGAAAACGGTTTTCTTTTATTCCTATAAATAACCGAAAAATCCTGTAAAACTATATTTTATATTTTATAAATATTTGTAGGTTTTTATCTCTATCGAAGCCCAATGCAGCACAAATGCAATCAAATTGTACAATGAATGAATCAGGTGTTACAGAAGAAATTACATTTTAATTTTTCTTTAATAAATTTTAAATATTAATGTGGCAATTTTATGATTACCTAAGGAATTTTTTTTTTAATTTTTATAGTTTATTTGGCACTAAACTTACTTCCTACTCCATTTGAATATTGGCATAAAATTAAGAACTATTTACATACGTACATAGAGTACTAGTAAAACAAATACAATAACTTGTGATTAACTATTTTGAAGTTCCCGCCTTTCATTACATTTCATTACTATTTGACTGTCCTTTTCATTACATTATTTTAACTGCTTGTGGCAACCCTGGCTGCCACTATAAAATCTTTGCTATGATGTTTCGATCGAGTGAATGTCCCTCTTTTCTAAAGATATTCCCTGCGTCTCTTTTTGTTTGATTTTTCCCTGCAAAACGGGATTTTGCCTGCAACCTGGCAACACTGCTCCGGCGTTGAAGTTGACGCAAGAGAACTTCTCTTTCATCCACTGATAAACAAGATGAAAACATCTGATGGATTAACCTTCAACGATCCAGTTGCCCGCGTTTTTAAAGTGAATAGTATTGAAGATGGTGTTACAGTTTAATTTCATCGCAGCTGGCAACGTCGTTTGTATGTATGTATACCTTGTCACAGTATATTCATCAATCAGTAGGGACAGCTTGGGGTTTCCGTTGCTACAGTTTCTGAGTGCGCATGTGCGAAAACTGGCGGACCTTCCACAAACGGCCGCGTGTGGCGCACCGGTGAATTCATCAGTTGCTTTTAAGCGGGCGTTTTTTAATTCAGCATTTTGTGTGATGGATGCGGAGTAATGAAAGATTAATAACAAATTAAAAAAAAAAAAAACAATTTTAAAAGAATAGTAACTAAAGAAAGAAAACAAAATAATAAAAATTGGAAAGTAATCAAATTAAAAAAATTAATAAATAAAAACAAACGACAATCGATTTTACAACACAGTTTAATAGATCAATAAATGTAAAAAAAAAATTGAAAAGCATGGTGACAAAACAAAGAAGACAAAACAACAAAAATTCGAAAATAATCAAATTTAAAAAAATAATAAAAACGAAGGGCTTTACAACACAATATTAATACATAGATTAATAAATTTAAATAAATAAATAATATATGAACTTATACATATAAAACAGTTTTAGAATTTACGAGATAAAAATAAATAAAAGTTACTAAATGTTATAAAATTTTTCGTACCATCTATTCTGTTCGGTAAAATCGAGAGTCGAAAGTAATCTATTAAACTATGTTGTAAAATCGATTATAAAGGCATCCAACAGCGCCATCTGTTCAAACTTGTCGAAAGTTATTTTTCGTTTGTTTTAATTTCCACTGAATTCTGCTTCGTCGTGCCTTTTATTTTTTTTTAAAAGATGTATAAACGTTAGTGTATTTTAAATCTCTTCGTTTGTTTTCTTTCGAGTTTTTTTGTTTTTTATTGAATCGTGCTCGACTTTTGTTTTTATTGTTTTTAGAATTTTATTGTTTCATATTTTTTGAAATTCTACTACGTATTTAATTTTATTTTCTTGTTCATTGTTCTTTTTATTTTTTACGAAAATTTATTAATCTATGCAACTAGTTGTTTCGGTCCAAATCGAGAGATGGCGCTTTAGCACTTGATAACTGTGCGTCATAAATTTCATACGGTCTAATTTTAAGCAACAATTGACAATTAATTTAACTGCTGAAATTTTTATTATTAATTAATGATTATCATTTGTTGCTGAAAATTCGACCGTACGGCTGAAGTTTTTTTATGATGCACAGTGGTCGAGTACTAAAGCGACATCTATCGGTTTGGGCAGGAACAATTTTATTTTTCTCTTTCAATTTTCCCGCTTTTACTAGGATTTAAAAATTTCTGTTTTCTGTCCACAATTCCTTGTGTTTTGTGCCGATACATTTTTTTCTTAATTTTACAAATTTATAATAATTATTGCTGAAAATTCGATTGTATGATTTGAAACTCTAGGTTTTTATTATTCTTAGTAATCGTTTATTAATGCGCCATCTATCGGTTTGGGTTGGAACAATTTTACTGATTTCACTGTACATTTTTCTTTGAATTTCAAAATTTCTTTTTTGAGAAGAAATGCCCACAATTTCTTGTGTTTTATATCGATAAAATTTGTTTTTTTTTTTTGTTAATTTTACAAATTTATAATTATTGCAGAAAATTCCATTGCATGATTAAAACTCCAGGTTTTTATGATGTTTAGCAATCGTATGTTAATGCGCCCTCTATCGGTTTGGGCTGGAACAATTTTACTGATTTCACAATTTTACAGATTGATAATAATTTATGATTGAAATTCCAAGTTTTTATGATGTATAGTACCGTATGTTAAAGCGCCACCTCGCGGTTTGAAGCGGAACAATTTCTAAATTTTTTACTTTTATTGCGATGAACTGTTCCATGGATTTCCAAACTTCTGTATATTGAGAGAAAAGTCCACAATTATTTCAGTTTCGTTTCTTATTTTAGCATTTTTTTAAAATAATTATTGCAGAAAATTCGACCACATGAATTTTATTCTAGGTTTTTATGAAGTGCATACAGTAATGGTACGTTAAAGCGCCATCTATTGATTTGGATCAGAAGAATTTTATTTTTCTCTTTAAATTTTTCTGGATTTCAAAATTACTGTTTGGGGAAAAAATGTCCACAATTTTTTTTTTCTTATCAAAATTTTGCTAATTGATAATAAATTCGATCGTACGACTGAAATGCCAGGTTTTCATGATGCATTGCAATCGAATGCTAAAGCGCCACCTACCGATTTAAGGGGGAACCATTTTATTTATTTTCCAGTTTTCCTGCTTTTACTGTGGGTTTCTACATTTCTGTGTTTTGAGAAGATGCGTCCACAATTCTTTGTGTTTTGTTGCAAATTATATTTTTCAAAATTGTTATCATTTATAATAATATCTAATTATTGCTGAAAATTAGACGGCATGACAGAAAATTTTTATAATGCATAATAGTGCCATCTATCGGTTTGGGGAGCAACGATTTTATTTTCTCTTTCAATTTTTCTGGTTTTGTTATAGATTTCAAAATTTGAGAAGTTTGTTTGTTTTTTAAATAACATAATTTCGTATTTTTTAAAATTTTATTATTTTATTTTCTTTGTTTTTTAATCGTTCTTTTGATTTTAAAACAAAAAATTGTTAATCTACTAAAATAGATAAATACAGAAGGGCGCTTTCCTCCGTTAGAAATCTGCAAATTACAACGTCCCAGAGGGTTGTTTTCGAAGAAATAAGATGGCTGAAGACCAGAGAAGCCAAACAATTTTTTTTGTTACATCCTCAAGAATAGAACTATGAAATTTACAATTGGGGATTATTTCGCAGACCTTCCCAAAAGGATTGTTCTTTCCAAAAGACCATACAAACTAAATGTCTTCTTGTAAAAACAGAGAAATAAATATGTGGATTTTTTTTTTTTGGTGGTCCACAGAACCACCCCCACCCTCGTCGTACTTTAACACACGTTGAGTCCGAGTTTTTTGCTACTGAAACTTTTCGGTCTTACAAGAAAAAAATAATCACGTAGCTCGGGCGTTGCGTCGGTTAAATTCGGAGAGACTTCGAAATCAGAAAAAGGGAGGAAAGTTAAAGCTCCCAATCCCGATGCAAGTCAGATAAGGCACGCGTCAAGGAGATAAGAAGCAAAAACGAGGTCCCATCGGCCGTCCTCTTATCCTCGGCAGAGCGAGCGAGCACGGCCATCGATAAATATTGGGGATGCGGAGGTTATTTCCGGTCCCACCCTATTTCCATCTAACGTTTGCGTTCACATACGGGGGTTTATTGGGCGTCAGCAGCTGCTTACGACTCCGCATATAGGCACGTAGGTATCCACCCGTCTGGTTGACTTCGTGATAAAACCATTACACGCTGCTAGGGTGAATAAGAGGAAGAAGAAGACGAAACAGTATGTATAGTCGCATCCAACTAAATGGACAACCCTATATATAAAAAAAATTAAATAAATGAAAAGTAACTAGGTAATACAAATTAGTGTCGTGTTGTTTTGCATTATTGTATGCAATGAAGAAATATCAACCTTTTGCTCTCCGTTAATTACGCTCGTGTTCATTAATTATGAATGAGAATGTTTGAAACTGCAATTTATGTTAATGAAAAGTGATTCACTGCGTTAATGCTTTTGCCCCGATACGTGCTGTTACCAGTCAGCTTATTTGCTCGGTAATTTCATGTAATTACAGGCAAATCATTTATTCAACTTTGCCTCCGCATGAAAACATAACGTGCTTTTGTTTCTGTTACTCATCCAGCTGTACTTTACTCCGCCCATTAATTTAAATGTCAATACAGACGAGGTGTAACTGAATGGTTGGAAAAAAATTTAAGGCGCGATTTGATACTCCCTGTATAAACAAATTCGTTACATTTAATATACAGGGCAATATCTCGATAACTACTGAAGATAGTATACAATAGACTCTTGTTTTTAATTTTAGAGGTCCACAACATAAAACTATTTTCATCTATACAATTAAATATATATATATATTTAAATTAAATATCTATATAATTAAAACGAGAAAAATTGAGAAATTTAGGACGCAAAATTTAATAAAATTAAAGATTAAGGTCCATTGACAATTTAAGGTCAACGCAACCCCATCCAACTCAGGCGTAAAATTAAGATTCAAAGAAAATTAAAACAAAGAATTTTTAAAAGTTAAGGGTCAAGATCAAAGAAAATTCCAAGAGTCAATCCAACCCAACCCAATTAACCTAACATTACTCTCAAACCAAGGAAGAAATTAAGACTGAAAAAAATAGAACAAAAACAAATTAAAAAGTTAACGGTCAAGGGCAATTCTATTTAACCCGAGCAAAAAATTGAAAAAAAATTAAAAATTACAAATTTTTGAAAAGTTAAAGGTCAAGTCAATAACTGCTCGTTTTTGCTCTATTCTCTTTTTTTATTTAGCAAGCCTGCATTTAGTTTACAGAATACATACTATTGTACGGTAATACGAGTGATGACAAAAGGGAAAGTAAAAGATAAGTTTATAATAATATAGTCTCTGCCAACGAGTAAAGAATAAACAGGAGGGAGTCATACTCCCTTGTCCAAAGTGGTAACTAAATATGGCACAAGACGAGCGTCTTATAAAATTCAAATACACTTCACTAAACGAATTTGTGATTTATTTAAATTATTATTTATTATTATTATTATTTCATTATAGAAACTTTAAAAATTACGTTAAATACTTGAGTATAAATTAAAAAAAAAAAAACAATTTCAAAAGAATGGTGACTAAGGAACGAAAATAAAATAATAAAAATTGAAAACAAAAGACAATCGATTTTATAAACACAATTTAAAAGATTAATAAATTTAAAAGAAGAAAAACAATTTTAAAATGACGGTGGCGAAACAAAATAAAAAAGAAATAAAAATAGTCAAATTAAAAGAAGATAAAAACAAAAGACAATCGATTTTATAACACGATTTAATAAATTAATAATTCCAAAATAATCAAATTAAAAAAATAATAATAAAAGCAAGACAACGATTTTACAACATAATTTTATTAATTAAAAAAAAAAAACAATTTCAAAAGAATGGTGACTAAGGAACGAAAATAAAATAATAAAAATTGAAAACAAAAGACAATCGATTTTATAACACAATTTAAAAGATTAATAAATTTAAAAAAAGAAAAACAATTTGAAAACGACGGTGGCGAAACAAAATAAAAAAGAAACAAAAATGGTCAAATTAAAAGAAAATAAAAGCAAAAGACAATCGATTTTATAACACGATTTAATAAATTAATAATTCCAAAATTATCAAATTAAAAAATAATAATAAAAGCAAGACAACGATTTTACAACATAATTTTATTAATTAAAAAAAAAAACAGTTTCAAAAGAATGGTGACAAAACAAAGAAAAAATAATAAAAATTGAAAAATAATCGAATTTAAAAAATTCAATAAAAACAAGTCAATAAATTAAACAATTTTATAGGTTAATAAATTTAAAAAAAAAAACGATCACACGAAATGTTATAATTTTTTTTTATTATTTATATTTTGCAAAAAAGCACCAGAGAATCTCGACTTTTTTAAAAATAATCACCAAGTAATAATTCAACAACAAAAATCACTAGATCTGGTGATAAATCGCCACCTCTGGCAACACTGATCCGAAGCAGGGTAATCTGATGTAGCGCATGCGCATTGCGCGAAAAACGTTGCCAAATGCATAATAATTACCGTATACGTACGTACCAAAATACGGTATACGGTCCTGATAAGGTTACCGTATGTAATATGATGACAATATATGGACAGTTAAATGTAAAAGAAGTTCTGTTTTTCAATTTCAATTTTCTAAAATTGCATGGCGCCATCTACTGGACAAAAAGTGCAACTACATAATTGTCGTAAAACAGGTACTAGCTATTAAAATTACTTAAGAACAAAATATATTCTGTCTCGGTTTTATTTTCAAGGGGAAGTATCAGATAAGTTTATAATAAAATAGTCTTTTGCCAACGAGTAAAGAATAAACAGGAGAGAGTCATATTAACAGTAGTTTCTTGCCCAAAGTGGTAACTAAATATGGCCGCCGTGGTCATAGACACACACACAAGCGTTTTAATAAAATTCTGGAACTACCACAGACCATACAGTTCGCCATTGTTTTTAATACACTTACTTCACTAACGCTGGATTTCACAAACGTCACTTAACTTCAATCATCGATTAAGAATAATCATTCCTATACCTTCAACACATGTAACCATGGCAACGTTTACTTTTAACGGATGATTAAATTTAAGTAGCGTTTGTGAAATCCGCCATAAGTCTCACTAAATAAGATCTTAGAAATGTCAACTGTATTCTAGACACTGGAGTTCCGATCTAATTTTTTTATTTAATTAAAGAAAAAATTTATTAAATGGAAAGATCGCTCGACTGAGAAACTGCAGCAGGGTTTTAAGAAGGACGAAAAAATTTAGTTGAGAGATTTTTCTATCATCCAACAGATGGCTCCCAACTCCTTTCACTCATTCATTTAACTGTTATTTCTCAGAAATGTTGTGAATTTCAGTAGTAGAACGAAAAAGTTGCATTAAAGAAATTTTGTTAATCGCCAACTAACACCTAACGTTTTTGAGTTCTTTATTTAACCGTCAGAGTGCAAAAGAAGTACTTTTGCTAATAGCCAATAGATGACGCTTTTGACAATTTTTTTTGTCAGTGAATTTTTGTTTTTTTTTTTTCATTCTGTGATAAATGCCTCTACCCTCATTTCATTCAGTAATGTTTAAAAAAATAAAGTGCGTTAAGAAACTTTTGTTACGAGAAAATAGATAACGTCTTCGTTTCTTTATTTAACCACGAGTGAGCAAAACATGTGTTTCTGCTGCCAGCTGATAAAGGACGTTTGTGTTGGCCAGTGCACGCTAATTACCGTACACGTACGGTATTTTCAACAAAAATACGGTATAGGTCCTGATATGGTTACTATACGCAATTGTACGGTAAATGGACAATTTATGGACAATTAAATGTAAAAGAAGTTCTTAAATTGTAAAAGTCATGAATGGCACCATCTAATGGGCAAAAAGTGCAACTACATAGTTGTCGTAAAACAGGTAGCTATTAAAATTTCTTAAGAAATATTATGTTCCGTCAGCTGTACTTTACTCCGCCCATTAATTTAAATGTCAATACAAACGAGGTGTAACTGAATGGTTGGAAAGATAATCCCTGTATAAACAAATTCGTTACATTTAATATACAGGGCAATATCTGTATGTCAATATTATTATTACCCTTACTAAGAAATATTTTGTGTGTGACACTTTATTAACGAAATAGAAACGATTTGAAGCGTTTCTCGCTGATTTAATCAATTTTATTTGAAGTGTATCGATGTTCGCGTTATTCACACCACATCACATCCTCGATGTCGATATCAGGATGTGTCGCTTCGCATGTCATACGATATTAAAGAGGGATTAGCATGATTGAGACGGCGCCGACGTGTCGCCCCCGACGCCGCCCGTTCGGTTTCGCTACCCCTTTTCCCTGTGGTGTGCTAATAATATCGCCCCGTAATGTCAACCCAATCCCCGACGTACTGCGACGACGGTGTCGCGTTTCGCATTGCGTGCGGCCCCAATTCGAAACTCACGCTCGACCGAACTGCGAATTAAATTCGAATCGATTCCTTTTTTACTTTTACACCTAAAGCCGCATACGCACTTGTATCCTGACGCCGAGCAAATTTTTTTCAAGTGTATACACGGCTTTACCTACAAATTTAATCAAATCCACTTCGATTTAGGCCCAAATTTTACAATTGTCGGATAAGCATTATTCTTAGAATAAGTGATGTAGATGTGGAGGAACGTTAAACGAACAGTTACTCCGCGATTGTAAAACTGGGCCTTAGACTGAAAATACGGGGATAATATTGTAAGCATGCAAGAAGGAAAAGCGTGCGAATAATCTGTGACTTCCTTCAAAGAAACCCCACGAAAATAACAATTCCTCCATTCGTACACGAAACGATTCCAGAAAACGCGCACGGCACACAATGTTGAGGCACCAGCACAATCTCATCCTTTGTGTGACTCTCTCTGTTGTTTGATGTTATTTATTGCTCCGGGCCGAGTTCACGTGTAGGTCATAAAAACGTCACGCCGTCGCGTCGGTTTAATAAACAAGGAGAGGATTTTAATCTTCGATCTTCGGGGTAATAACATAGATTTCTGTTTTTTGAATACGTGATGGGGGAGGTTGGGGGTTGGTTATCGATTGGCCTTTCCTTTCGAATTGCCGTTCACCCCCCGCCGGGTAATGTGTTTTCTCTTCGCTCAGTGGATCTCGTAGTTTTCGGTGGGTTATTTGCCAAGATGAGAGTGATATTTTAAGATGGAACCTCAATTTTATACTTCAGTACTTTCATATTAAACTACGCACCCCATCCCCCCACGTCCCCCGCCCCCCCAAAAACTGCAGTGTAACATGGTCTAAAATAAACACGAACAAATCTGCTCGTAATTTCAATCGCCGTCCTTCTAAGTAACTCTTGAATTCTCTCAAGACGTTAAACATCCCTCTTACATTTAACAATAACTCAAGGCAAGAGCAAAAAAATAGTGAAAAAAAACTTTACAAAAGGACAAAGGTCAAGGCCAATCCAAACTAAGAGAAAACATTGAGGAAAACCTTTTAAAAAAATGAAATTTCAAGAGGCGACATTCACGAATGCTAAAAGTCAAGGTCAAACCAACCCAAGGCAAAAAATGGGGGGGAAATCTTTAAATAATTAGAATTAGGCCAAAAAAGCAAAAAATGTGGGGAATCTTTAAAAAAATTGAAATTCAAGAGCAAAGGTAACGGTCAAGGTCAAGTGACGATTTCAAGGCCAACCCAACGCAAGCAAAAAAGCTTTAGAAATTAAAACGAGAAAAATTAAATTAAGTTAAAGGTCAAGATCAATTGAAATTTCGAGAGCCAACTTTATCCCCCCACTCAAGCGAAAAATTAAGATTGAAAGAAAATTAAAACAAAGCATTTTTAAAAGTTGAAAGTCAAGGTTAAAGCAAATTTCAAGGTCAACCCAATTTAAACTAAATACTCAAACCAAGCAAGAAACTGAGAAAGAAAAAAATTAAAAAGCTAACGGTCAACTTCAAAGTCAAATGAAATTTCTAGGTCAACACAAGTCAACCTAACTATTCAACCCGAGTAAAAAAATGAGAAAAAAATAAAAAATTACAAATTTTTTGAAAAATTAAAGGTCAAGGTCAAACGAAATTGCAAAATTTACAGTATTAGAAGTATTAAAGATCAAGGTCAAGCGGACCCCAGCAAAAATTAATTATAGATCGACTTTCGTTGTCTTTTAAAGAAATTATTGTGAACAAAGGTTTGAAAAGGATGGAGGTCAAGGTCAGATGACGATTTCAACCCAACCCAAGCAAAAAATTAAGAAAAAAGTTTTACAAACTAAAACGAGAAATATTGAAAAATTCGAAAGGCAAAATTTAATAAAGTTAAAGGTCAAGGTCAATCGGAATTTCAAGGTCAACCCATCTCTATCCGACTAGAGCAAAAAATTAAGATTGAAACAAAATTAAGTTTAGTTAAGGGTCAAGGTCAAAGCAAGAAAACTTCGAGGTCCAATCCAATCCAATTTAACCTAATTCTACTCAAACCAAGCGAGAAATTAAGATTGAAAAAAATTAAATAGTTAAACGTCAATGTCAATTGACATTTCAAGGTCAACCCAAGTCAACTTAACCCTATTCAACCAGAGCAAGAAATTAAGATTGACAAAAAAATTAAAAATTACAAAATTTTTGAGAAGTTAAAGGTCAAGGTCAAATGAAATTGCAAGAGAAACTCAACCCAATCAAGGTCAAACGAACCCGAGTAAAAATTAATTTTTCATCTTATGTACAAAGCGACCTGTTTCTGTCTATCTCTCTCTAAATAAAAAAAAAACAATTTGAAAAGAATGTTGACTAAAGAACGAAAATAAAATAAAAAATGAAAACAAAAGATTTTATAACACAATTTAACAGATTAATAAATTTAAAAAAAATGACGATAACAAACCAATAAATAAAAATAAAATTAAGAAATAGTCAAATTAAAAGAAAATAAAAACAAAAGACGGTGTTTGTAAAACAAAAGACAATTGTAACCCCGTAACAATTTAAAAATTTAAAGTATTAGAAATTTTAAAGATCAAGGTCAAACGAACCCGAGTAAAAATTAATTTTTCATCTTATGCACAAAGCGACCTGTTTCTGTCTATCTCTCTCTAAATTAAAAAAAAACAATTTGAAAAGAATGTTGACTAAAGAACGAAAATAAAATAAAAATTGAAAACAAAAAATTTTATAACAGATTAATAAATTTAAAAAAAATGACGATAACAAACAAATAAATAAAAATTAAGAAATAGTCAAATTAAAAGAAAATAAAAACAAAAGACGGTGTTTGCAAAACAAAAGACAATTGTAACCCCGTAACAATTGTAACCTTGTAAATGCTTAGACTCGAAAATCTAGTTCAAATAAAATGCAGAGAGTATTACTGTTAATGCATAATTAGGTTTTCACGAAAACAAAAGAGTCAAAAAAAGAAATACAAAAGAATCAAGACCTGTCCGGCAACGTCCACTATCCCTTCTACTATTCGAAACACTCTGTCCCTAGAAACTCAGCCCCTAAGAGAGGGCGCTTCGAAAAATTGGGCGCGCGCTACACAATCGATTTTATAACACAATTTAACAGGTTAATAAATTAGAAAAAAAAAAGAATTTTAAAAGAGTGATGACAAAACAGAGAAAATAAAATAGTAAAAATAATTCAAAAATAATCAAATAAAAAAATAATAATAAAAGCAAAAGACAACGATCTTACAACACAATTTAATAAATTTTAAAAAAAATCAAAAGAACGGTAACAAAATGTAGAAAACAAAATAATAAAAATTTTACGACAAAATTTAATAGATTAATAAATTAAAAAAAAAAGATAACAATTACACGAAATGTTATAAAATCATCAAGTAATAATTCAACAACAAAAATCACTAGATCTGGCGATGAGTCACCTCTGGCAACACTGATCCAAAGCAGGGTAATGGTGATGTAGCGCATGCGCTGTCTCTAAAGTAGACATCCTGTATAATAGGAATACCCTTCTCTCAAAGTTAGTCAAAGTGTCGATTAAAGTATGTTTATTTATTACGCTATTGTAAAACATTCAACAACGCCATCTGTTGAAGCTCGCCGACAGTCTTCTTTTCATTTGTTTCTACGAGAACGACTCCCTGGTTTCATCTATTGAAACATGCCGAAAGCTTTTTCATTTGTTTTAATTTATGGATCTACTGAATTGTGCTTCGTTGTGTCTTTTGTTTTTACTTTTTTTAAATATTATTGTTTCATTTTTTTTTTTAAATTTTGTTCGCTTATTTTCTTTGTTTAGGCACCTTTCCTTTCGAACAGGTTTTTTAAAATTATTTATTACAATCTTTTTAAAATTTATTAATTTAGTGAATTGCACTGTAAAGTCGATTGTCTATTGTTTTCATTGTTTTTTAAATGTGATTATTTCGTATTTTTTAAAAATTCTATTATTTAATTTCTTTAGCTTTCTCTTCGTTTTTTTAATTGTTAATCTATCAAATTGTGTTGTACAGTCGATTGTCTGTTGCATTTTAATGATTTTTTACGTTTTTTTTTTATTTATTCCTGAATCTAGTAAGAAATTGTAGGGATTTTCTGTCTTGAAAAGGGATTTTTCTTCTTTCGTTGGTATATTTCCTTTTTTAATTTTTTTATTCTCATATCGCTGTCGTTGTTTTGTTTATTTTTGTTTTCTTGCATTAATCTCCATTATTGATTATTACAATTTGTTTTATTTTTGTCATAACTCCTTGTTTTTTTTTCTGTTCAATTGGTTTTAAATATTTTCGTTCTTTCATTGTTGTTTTCTTCTTTTTGTTCTCTTGTCGCCATTTTGCTTTTCTTGTTTTCAAACTAATCACTCTTGCATTGTTCTTCGTTATCCATCATCACCTGTTTTATTTTATTTCGTCATTCTCTTTCTTTGCATTTTAAAATTTTCATTTTTTATTATTCTTCGTTGTCGATTGTCATTTGCTTTATATATATTTTTCTTTTATTACAAATCACCATCCGTTTTCCTTTAGACGATTTTTTTAACTCTTCCTTTCGATTGTCAGTTGTTTTTCTTTTTTATATCGTTTTTCTTAAAACGGAGTTGCTATTTTGCAATCAAAAAGTGGTTCTACATGATGTCTACGTTTCAGTTTTTACTTGGTTTTAAAACTGGATAATTACTTATACTGCGACACTATGATTGTTTAATAGAATTATAATTACTATCATTATTATTATTAGTTATTAGTGTTATATATATATATATATGGAAAAATTGCGCATTATTTAAGTTACGACATACGTAAACTAAAAACAAATACCTTTTTGCAACATGATTAAGTGCATTCGAAAATAAAAAAAAAGGAAAAATACAAAAAACAGAATAACGCATGTAGTGTTGCATGTGCACTTTATTGAAGCCATAAATGTTAATGTTCCGTACTCCCACGCGGAAGTCACGTCCGTCCGGAAAACCAGCTGATTTACATTAATGTTGGCATTAATGACGCCGGCCAGCCCGGCCGGCGCGAAACAAATGGACGCTTTTTGCAATCATCCTCCTCTCCGCGAGGCGCGCTGCCCGCGTGAAAAATGACAGCACTTTTTTCTTCTCGTCGCGTCGGCACGAACGCGGGAAACTTATTGTATACAGGACGGTGAAAAAACGCCCCGCAATCATCATCTATCATCGGACGTGAGATACTTCCCCGTCGGAGCACTCCAGAAAGCGAACGTGTTGCATCCATCTTCCACAGATGCCAATTTTCGCAATGTGTGTCTTCGTAGCTGATGATGATGTATTATGGAAGCGTTTTGCTCTAATCGAACACCGAACAGTATACACATACAGTAAAGATCTCCTCCTCATACATACCCGTTGGCTGACATGCTTGTAGTTTTGTTCGAAAAGCTTTTACGGGCTGGGGCCAAATCAAGAACTAATAGAATAAACCAAGTGTACGAGCTACAACATGACGTCGTAGCCGGTTTACGAAGGCAAACGGAATCGATCGCCGCCTAATCAAGGGCCTATTCAGAGTTTAAATTAATGCTGCTAAACAGTGGCCGCATGTGTTTTATAACTGTGAATGATGAATTACGCTTTAATGAGCGAGAGAGATGAAAATCGGTCGCCTCGTTGCACAACGCAATTAAACGATGAATTTCGACCGTAAATTAAATTTCGTAGTTCACAGGCTCTCGCATTATTCATTGGGGGTTGTTTCACATTGCATAAATTCGAGCAGTTTTATTTAAGAATACTTTTCGCAACGAGATTAGTGTTAAATGCTATTATATACGAGGGGGAGGCTGATATTTTTGTTTTTAAAAATAAACGATTGTTATTGAAACTTGACAAGAGATGGCACTGCATTTCTTTCACTCTAAATTAGAAGCTGTTGAGATCATAACAAATAGTTTGAATATCGACGTTCTGTGTATTTCAGAACATTGGTTAAACCAGAAAAACCAATCACTGTATAAAATTCAGTCCTACAACCAAGCAAGTTGCTTCATAAGGCGCCAGTCGAGTCACGGAGGAGTCTGTATTTACAGTAAATCCGACATAAAATTTCGCGAGCTCACTACAGTTAATGAGTACTCTCAAGAAATGATTTGCGAAATTGTAGGAATACATCTTACAGAGTACAACACAGTAATTATAGAATGCTACCGACCACCATCCAGCGATCTAAATTCAGCATTAGAAATTCTATCAAAAGCCCTAGACCATATACTCGATGAGTTGGATATCTCCACAAGAATATTCGTAGCAGGGGACTTCAATGTAGACATCTCCTTAATTAATAATAATAAAACTATGACTTTAAATAACATGATGAGATGTTACGATCTACGATACATAACTCGCGACTGTACACGTATTCAAAACAATTCTAAATCATGCTTAGATAACTTTTTTACCAACGAAACAAATTATGATGTCGAGATAATTGACACAGCCATCTCCGACCATAGGGCTATATGTGTCACATTCAATGTCACGCAATCGCAAAACCACGACTACATCAAGAGAAGAGTTTTCTCCGAGCAAAACATATCCCTCTTCACCCACTCTTTACAAAATGAGACCTGGGACCTTGTTATCAATGCTGGAAGTGTAGACGAAAAATATAACTTCTTTTCCCACTGTTTAATGGAACACTTAGGCTGGGTTGCATAAAACATTTAAGTCGGTATTAAATTTAAGCCTAAGTTAGAATGTGACTCACAATATGCTGCACATCATAAAGTATGTCACATTCTAAGTTAGGCTTAAATTTAATCCTGGCTTAAATGTTTTATGCAACCGACCTTAAGACTCAGCCTTCCCAATAGTTAAAAGAAGACTATCACAACGGAAAAAGCAATGGAAAGTATCTAAGGAACTGATGCAAATAAAAGAAACCCTAAACTTAATACACGAAACTTATCAAAGACGATCTGAAGCAAATTTACAATAGTTATAAAAAATTTTACCTAGAGGAATCTACAAGAGAGAAGAAGCGCAAGAACTTAACTGAAATCCAAAACTCCACAAACAAACAAAAGACAGTTTGGAACATAATCAATAAAGAAACCAAATCAAGCGGTACAACTAGCACAAGCCTCTCCGCCGAAGCTTTCAATAACTTTTTCTGCAACGTAGCCACCAACATACTTAAGAATAAACCAACCAATAACGACGACCCACAAAGCTATCTTAAAAAAATACCTTACGTCAACAACACTTGCTTTCTAATACCAGTTACAGATGAAGAAGTCCAAGCGATCATCAAAAATTTAAAAACTAAGAAGAGTACCGACATCTATGGTCTCAACACAAAACTTTTAAAATCTTGCGCACACGTCATTTCAAAGCCAATAACGGCCATAATCAACAGTTGTTTCCAACACGGCATTGTCCCTGATGGTCTAAAGGTCGCAAAAGTAATACCTATATACAAAAAAGGAGATCCGTCTGATATAAACAACTATAGGCCAATCTCGATACTACCTATAATCTCAAAAGTTTTGGAAGTAGCCTTATGTTCGCGCCTAAATAATTTTATACACAAACAAGATTATTTGTCAAATAGTCAGTTTGGATTCAGGAAAAACAAAAACACCACCGATGCAGTACTCTCCCTTCTGAACTTCATTTGGGACGCCCTAGAGGATCATAACGACTGCGAGGCAATTCTATGCGATCTAACGAAAGCGTTTGACTGCATGGACCACAAAATCTTTCTGTCAAAACTAGAACACTACGGTATACGTGGGGCAGCACTAAGTCTCATAAAATCATATCTCCATAATCGTAAACAACTAGTTTACTTTAATAATAGCCCAAGTTCATTAAAATGCATTGATAGAGGTATTGCCCAGGGATCAATCGTAGGTCCACTATTCTTTAGTATATTCATAAACGATTTACCATACAACTTACCGTCACACACCATTCTATTCGCTGACGATACAACATGTGCCGTAAAGGGACCGAACATCGAGCAATTACACATAGCCTCCGAAACTACACAACAGCATTTGAATCAGTGGTTCAATGCAAACTGTCTACATCTAAATGAAAGTAAAACAGCCAAAATAGCATTCACAACAAAGCGTAATACTTCTATCACTACAAAGGCTGCAAGATTTTTGGGAGTCACTCTGGACACTCGCTTAACCTGGAAAACCCACATCTCCGAACTTTCCAACAAATTGTCGTCTGCCACTTATGCCATACGTCGCATCAAGCAGATCGCTGGACAAGAAGCCTCCGTATCGGCTTACCATGCGCTATTCCATTCGCGTATGACATATGGCATCCAAATATGGGGAGGATCAGCTCATGCGGATCATATATTTCAGTTGCAAAAGCAAGCAGTACGAATAATAGAAGGTGTTCCTTACAGAACACATGCCAAGCCGATTTTCTTCAAATTAAAAATTATGACCTTAACTTCGTCGTACTTATACCAACAACTGATCCGAGCCAGACGTGAAGCAACTACCCTACACAAGAGAGGTGACCTAGTTACAATAAACTTAAGAAATAGCCACGCAGTGGACATTCCTTTCCAAAGAACCAACATGACAGCCGCAAAGCATCAACATCTATACTTATATAACCTCCTCCCTCGCTCACTGACTGATCTAAGCCCAAGAATCTTCCACACAAAACTAAAACAGCACCTCCTGGAAAACCCTTTCTATAATATAAACGAATATGTAGTGCACGCAAAAAATTTGATAAACTAAATTAGGAAAAGTTTTTCCTCTTTTGTTCTCTTAAATCTTTTTAAAATCCTTTATTTCTACAATTTCGTACTTTAGTGTAGTATATAGAAACATGACATAACTTATGTACCACTGCTGTTGTAACATAATGTTGAATAAATGAATTGAATAAGCATGTGCCTGCGAACAAGACGAATAAGACGGTCGTTTTCAAATTCTTTTGAAACTAACGAAAATAAATTGCTTACTTAATATTATTAATTTGTTCATTGTAACTGCAGGGCTACTTGTGACTTCTTTTTAGAGAAAATATACCAGTTAAACTGTGAGAGTTACTAAGAGATGGCGCTGTGTTCATTCGTTGTAAAGAAATTGTCTTTCGCATCATCCGAACAATTCACTTTTAATTATCGATTAATTTTATCAATTAATGTAGGAGAAAGCTGTTATTATTAAAAGTTACCGTGAGATGGTGCTGAATTTCTTCCATCGTAACTCCACATCTGTCAACCACCGTGACGGTTACTGAGAGATGGCGCTATATATACTTACTGTAAACAAATGTTTTTTTGATGTCGATTATCATCATTCGAACGGTTCATTTTTAATTATTAATTAATTTTATCAATTATTTAATGTAGGGGAAACCGGTTGTTATTGAAAGTCGCTAAGAGATGGCACTGTATTTCTCTTATTGTAGCTCTAAGGCCCGATAAACATTATTCTTAGAGTAAACGTGACGTAGGTGTGAGTAGGTACGAGGGAACATTAAAGGATATACGGCGAATAGTTATTCCAACCTTATTCCATCTTAGTCGACGTGGATGAGGGACAAAACTGTCGTTTTTAAATTATTTTGAAACGAGCGCAAGAGGAGCTGCTTACTTTATAATTTATAACTATTTTGTAATTTATTTTTGCGAGAACACGTTGCGAAGATGCCGTGAGAGTTACTGAGAGATGGCGCTGTATTTAATTCGTTATAAGAAATTGTCCTTTATGTCGATTAGTATCATTCGTGCAATTCACTTACTTTTAATTCTCAATTAATTTTATCAATGAATGTAGAAGTAAGACTTACCAAGAGATGGCGCTGTACTTAATTGATTGTAAAAAAAACAAACATTTTTTTTATGTTGATTAGCATCAGCCGAACAATTCATTTTTAATTATTATTTAATGTTATTTATTCATTGATGTTGGTGGACGAGACGGTTTGTTTTGAAAGTTGCTAAACGATGGCGATGTATTCTTTTCGTAGTAACTCTAAGGCCCAGTTTTACAATCGTGGAATAAGTACGGAATAACTGTTCGCCGAATATCCTCTAATGTTCCTCCATATCTACGTCACTCCTAGAACACGTTATTCTAAGAATAATGTTTATCCGACGATTGTAAAAAATCGGACCTAAATCTGCAATGAGTGATGACGAATAAAATGGTCATAAAATTAAATTCTTGTCTAAATTGAAACAAAACAAGAGAAGTTGATTATTTTACATTCATTGTAACTACCTATTTGTAATTTATCTTCAAAACATATTCCAATGAAACTGTGAGAGTTACTAAGAGATGGCGCTGTGTTTATTCGTTGTAAAGAACTTGTTTTTAGCATCATCCGAACAATTCACTTTTAATTATTGATTAATATTATCGATTAACGTAGGAGAAAACGGTTATTATTGAATGTTACAGATGGCGCTGAATATCTTCCATTGTGATTCCAAGTCTCCAAAGACGGCGAATAAAACTGTAATAAAACCAAAAGGATACTAACGGGTTATCCATGATGTTTGTGAGTTTGTGACTAATTGAAAATAATTTGGAAAACGAAGTGCCAGAAGGTCACAAAAATGACATGTTTCGGTTACAAACAAACCATTCTCAAATCTGCGGTTAAAATTTAAGCAAATATGGCCACGTGCTAACGACGTGTTTTAACCACAGATTTGAGAATCCCATGTAACACACCAAATATAGAATATGTCTAAAACACGTTTTGAATTTAGTCTAAATGTAGAATATTATAGACTTGTATTTATACATATGAGTGACAGTCTAACTAACGTTCTTTTTGGGATAAATATAACGTTTACACAAAATGTATATTTATAGGGTACGCGCAACGTTTATACATGGTTTATACTAGACGTATATTTTGGAATTATAAAATTATTATAATTATATATTTATATTATTACAACTTATTCTAAAGAAGCTGTGAAACGTACAGCGAAATGTTGACATTTAACTTTACCAAGTGTCTGTTCGTTTGTAGTAATTATATATTTTGTGATGATTTGTAATAGGCAAGAAAGTTCCTGTGGTTTTGACTTATAAACGACAACTTTAGTGAGCAACAGTTTAGGTCGCGACATCTCGCGGCGAAATTTATAAGATACTCATATTTTAAGCTCTTATCTTATGTAGTGATACAATGTCAGTAGTTTTATAGAAAACTTACTATGTAACAAGGGTCACAAGACCTATTTGGATAAATATTTGTTAATAAATGTTACATCTAAGCATTAATTATATTTTTTTTAGATTATATTTAAATTTTAATGAGAAAAATGTATGTTATGGGCCTACGCCTACATGATAAGATGGAATTTAATAATTTGATAAACGTGTTTTGCAAGTCGCGACATTTTATTACAATTTAATGAAAACGTATACTTAACATATCACTTATATCCTAGGGTAACTAGTACCATTAAAATATGAATATTTTTGGCATTCTATATACCATTACCAAAAATATCCCTGTCTGTCGTATATAAACCGTCTGATGAACGAAATGGTGTTGCTTGGGATGGTTTGTTTGTAACCGAAACATAGTTTTTGTACCGATGAACGAAATACATATAAAATCAAATTTCAACGCAGTTTTTTGGACCTTCTGGCACTTCGTTTTCCAAATTAAACCAAAAGGAGTTGCAAAATGTTGCAAAGGCATCGTGAAAGAGATAGATAGATAGATAGATAGATAGAAAGATGAAAACCGTCTTATTTGCAAAAGAACGAAATAGTCGCTTACTTTAAATTGCTTTATGTCTAAGCTGTACGCTATTTAATTTGATAAATGTTGGCAAGAAATTATGATGAGTGTTACTAAGGCCCGACTTTACAATCGTCGGATAAGCATTATTTTCCGAATAACGTGACGTAGCTATGACGTAGATATGAGGGAAACATTAAAGGATATCCGGCGAACAGTTCTTATTCCACGACTGTAAAACTGGGCCTAAGAGGTGTTATTTTATTTCCCATTAAAAAAAAAAACTACAGGCTGGCGCCATCTCTCGACCGATACTGCAAGTTTCTCTTACTTTCTCCAAGTAAAGGCGAAAAGTAGAATGAAACTCACTGCTAATTTCATCGCTCCAGAAAAATGAGACTTTCAAGAAATATATTTTGGGAAATTACAGTGAAGAGATTGCGTCATCGGACAAGAGATGGCGCTTCATGCTTAAAACGAAATAAGTCGCTTACTTTAAATTATTGCTAAGTAACTACTAAGCTGTAGGCTATTTAATTTGATAAATGTTGGCAAGAAATTACGAGTGTTATTTTATTTCCTATAAAAAAAAAGAAATTACAGGCTGGCGCTATCTTTCGACCGATACTGAAAGCTATTCTTACTTTCTCCAAGTAAAGGCGAAAAGTAGAATGAAACTCGCTGCTAATTTCATCGCTCCAGAAAAATGAGACTTTCAAGAAATATAATTTGGGAAATTACAGCCAAAAGATTGCGTCATCGGACAAGAGATGGCGCTTTATGCTTATTTACAGTATTTACGGCGGCGCGGCGGCTTGCAAGTTTAGTTATCGATGGTCAATGTTGTCCATTTATTATTTCTTTATCTAGAGCAGAGACGCGGCGGCCTGCTTCTGATCTAAAAAAAAGAAGACGGGCAATCTTTCCGATTTCTTGCTCGAATCTCGTCGTTTACGCGTTTTAGTTAAACATCGATTAAAACAAAAAAGCTTTTCCACATTTTCCCAACGATGGAATGCCGCCTGCAATTATGGATGGTTGAAAACTTCGCGCTCGCTTCGCTTTTATAAACGAGTCCCTTCATGTCGAGTCTATCACGGATTGTCCATGGTGTTAGTGACTAGATTGATATGAACTTAAGGCGAAGTTCTGTTTCGTTATTTATGCGTCAATTGAAAGATTTTGTCAATAGTTTGGCAACGATGGAATAGCGACGTCTATTGGTGAAAACTCCAATTTCTTCTTCGTTACGTGTGGCAACCCTGGTTTTTTTTTTCACGAGACGATCAGACAATGAAGGTGACGGAAAGACGATTTGCAAAACAAAATTGAAAGTAAAAAAAAAAAAAACGTCGGAGCTAAAACAAACTAAAATCGAACGGACTCTCAAGCAAAAATCGAAAAACTAAAGAAAATACGAGAAAATAAAAAAATAGAAGATGGAAGTGCGAAATTGAGACGATCTTTAAAAACAAAAAAAAAATTAAACAAATTAGCGTAGTTAAAACAAAAAACGATCGGCTAAGAAGAAACGATGGAAAAAAATGATAAATGGAAAATAAACAAATGAATGAGAAAATAAAGAAAGAGAAGGTGGAAGTACGAAATTAGGCCGATATGCAAAAACAAGGAAAAAAAATCGAAACAAGTTAGAAAATAATGAATTTCTAAACTCAAAACAGAAGACGATCGGCTAAGAAAAAAAAACGACGAATAATGGAAAAAAAATATATAGATGGAAAACAATTGTGATTAACAACTAAGAAAATAAAGAAATAGATGAACAATGGAACTGCGAAATTAAGACGATAAAAAAAACATTGAAACGAATTAGCTAATGAAGTTAAAACAAAAGACGATTGGCTAAAAAAAAAAGACGGAAAAAATAGACAGAAAATAAATGATAAAAGGAAAATCAACAAATGATTAAGAAAATGAAGAAATAGAATAGAATTTACGAAGTCAAACCAAAAGACGATCGGCTAAGAAAAAATAATGAATAATGAAAACAAAAAATAGACGGGAAACAAGTGAACAAGAAAATTGAAAATAGAGAAATAGAAGTGCGAAATTAAGACGATTTTAAAAAGCAAAAAACGAAATGAAATAAATTAGCGGCTGAAGTTAAAACAAAAGACGATCGGCTAAGAAGAAACGACGAAAAAAAGAAAAGAAAAAAATAGACGGAAAACAAATGATGGGGGGAAAATAAACAAATGATTAAGAAAATAAACAACATTCTTTAAACCATAGATCTTCATCTCTAGATCGGTAACGTAATAGTAAGTTCGTCGCTTGCGTTTTATGAAATCGCATACTTATACAAGATGATTTTGATAGTTTTGCACAACTATCAAAATCACCTTGTATACAGGGTGTTATCAATTAAGATGGCAAGGATTATACCACGTATAGAGGACATAAAAATATTGCGATTTAACCTAATTTATCTACGTCTAAAAGTGTTTCGTTTCTGAGATATAACCTCCTAAAGGGACAACTTGGAAAGTATATTTTCTTAAATATCTCAGGAACGGTTTAAAACAGAGAGTTGAAATTTCATATGTGAGATGACTGAAATACAAGGATGAATATGTCTTAGGCAAAATTGAATATTCTTCACCAGTGGCGTAGAACCAGGGTAGTAGGTTATCATTTTAGTAAATAACTTTTTTATTGTCACTTTTTCGACCTCTGTGAAGTGGGCATCTCATTCTTGAAAAAAGTATTTTTTATTGGAGTTCTGGTAGCGCCCCGAAGAGTTCTGGAGTTCTGTGTGACAATTAAAAATAGTTCTGGCGAATTAAATATTGAAAAATGACTTTGAAAATTTAGGGTGCTAAGTTCACAAAACAAGATTTGAAAATTGGCTATAACTTTTTAACGGTTGGAAATAATTAACTTCAACTTTAAGACTTTCTTTAGAACTCTTGAGGTGCTATTCAGAACTCGCAGTAGAATTACGAAATTTTGAAAAAAGTAACTCCACAAGTTCTAGCGATTTTTTGTAGCTCGATTTGAAATTTTTAATTCCATTTCACGGAAATTTTTGAAGAATTTTCACGTTCTGATTGGAGTTCTGGGTAGCACCTCAAGAGTTCTCACGACTATCCTCCACGACCGACGCAGTAAAATAAAAAATAAAAAAGTTCTAGCGATTTTTCGTATTTCGATTTGAAATTTTGTCAAAGTACAAAGTGAACATTTTTTAAAGAATTTTGACTTTCTGATTGGAGTTCTGGATAGCACTTCACGAGTTCTCACGATTATCCTCCACGACCGACGCAGTAAAATCAAAGATAAAAAAGTTATAGCGATTTTTGCTATTTCGATTTGAAATTTTGTCCAAGTGTAAAATGGAATTTTTTTAAAGAATTTTGACGTTCTGATTGGAGTTCTGGATAGCACTTCACGAGTTCTCACGATTATCCTTCACGGCCGAGTGTTAAAATCAAACGTAAAATAATTCTAGCGATTTCCCATGTCTCGATTTGAAAATTTTGTAAAAGTGCAAAATGGAATTTTTTTCGGGGAATTTTCACGTTCTGTTTGGAGTTCTGGATAGCACCTCACGAGTTCTCACGATTATTCTTCCTGGCTGAAGCGTTAAAATCAAAGATAAAAAAGTTCTAGCGATTCTTCGTGTCTCGATTTGAAATTTGTCAAAATGAATTTTTTTCCAGGAAACTTTCACATTCTGTTTGGAGTTCTGGATAGCACCACAAAAGTTCTAAAGAAAATTTGAACGGTGAAATTAATTATTTTGAATGATACAAATGTTATAGCCAATTATCAAATCTCGTTTTGTAAACTTAGCACCCCAAATTTTCAAAGTCATTTTTTTATAATTAATTCGTCAGAACTATTTTTAATTTTCACAGAGAACTCTTCGGGGTGCCATCAGAACTCCAATAAACATTTACGTTTTTCAAAAATGAGGTGCCAACTTCACAGAGGTCTTTTTCGAGAAATCTAAATCAAAAACTGAAAAGTTCAAAGAAAATTACACAAGGTATGACCTGTTCCATCTTCGCCAGATTAACCGTTCGACATAATATGACGTATAATAGCCTAAAATCCTTCGAGTATACTTCTGACAGAAATTAAGGGTTGCCGATTCACGGTTCAAATTTCTAAGCACATGCAGAATCGTTCCGCATATGAGGGTAGGGTACCTACACAAAAAGGGCGTCCGTAAATTCAATTTACTCCTCAATTGCTAACATTCTTAAATAAATTTATGGCATAACGCAAGTTATCCTGCGAGGATTGTCCCTGAAACAACAAGAATCCGGGCGTACCGGACGGACACCCGGAAACAGGTGAATAAACAAAGGGAGCGCAAGCACAGAGGATCGTCGGGCGCACACATTGACCTATGACCCGAGCTCGTAACCGGGCACCGACACCCATCATTACGGTCCGCGCTCCATTAACGTCGCCTGCCATTGCTAATCAGAGCGAACTCATTGCCAAATGACCCATACCGTGAAGGCAGAGCACAGAAGAGGAAGCCAGCTCATTTCAAGACCGGATGAACATAACTAAAAGCACCTGCGATATATTCGTAGACTTGTTCTTTCAAATCCTAAAGCCTACTGAGTTGTTTTTTTTTTTCGCTGGAAGGATGGTTTGTTTAAAAATTCTGCGAACATGTCCACGAGGGAGTCTAGGCGTATGTGGTCCACTTTACACGGGGGGAAATCGCGTCCGCTGCACAGCGTTATGATGGCAGTTAAACGACGACGTTCTATTAATGTATCTGATTTCAAAACAAGTTTACGTTTGCGTGTCGTTAAACTTGCGGTTAAAAATATCCACCGCCGAGTTTTCTGCTCGCGTTGGCCGACCGACCAGCTTTTCGTATGCAAATCAGCCAGAAGGAGGAGGATATGGTAACGTGGTCGTCTGCGGAGAGGTTTCGGGAGGAAACCCAATCGCCAGACGTGGACCGAGGAATTCGGTAACACGTATGTGGACCTTAAAGTACATGACTGCGAGTACGATGGGTTTTGGATTCAACTGATTGTGAGACATTTGTAATTCATTATTGAATGATGAAGTTGATGTATATTCAAACGTTACCACTACCTAGTTATGCATAATACTCCTATAATGATAAACAATGTCAAAGAAGAACATAAACTGCAAGCAATGATTGAAGTAACCGGTGAGCAAATAAAAATCAGATTAGAGCAGGCGGTGCAAAGAAAATGTATGTCTGTGATTAAATAAAAAGTCAATAAATTTGACAGTCCATGAATGTTACATTAATTAATTCAGTTAATCACAGACATACATTTTCTTTGCACCGCCTACTCTAATCTGATTTTTATTTGCTCACTTTTTACTATTTTCCCAAATAGTAGATTATTATTATTAAAACAATGAAGTTTTTTAATGTAAATATAAATACCTTTGTAAAAAACAACAGCGCGTCGTTAATTTAATAATCGTGCTTATTAAGGTTAACAAATTTGCAAAGTCACTTTCGCACGACTAATGTATGGAATAAATTTACGCCTGCGGGAAACATTCACCATCCTTCCGTGCGCAATAACAACAATAATAATAATAATAAAGGTGTTATCGCCCACTCTACGTTTCTCTAATTTCCTGCGGTATTTGTCGGTCGCGTCGCCCTAATTGCTCGAAAAGATTTAATTGCAAACGAACCTTTCAGGAAAAGAAAGCCGTTACGGTTTTAATTTGAAACAAAAACTAATGTCAACACCTAAAAGTAAACTGTCACAATTGTCAAATATGGAAAAATGAGTAAACATTCTAAATCAGTTGTTACGGTAATATTTGAAGTAACATGGAATTAGGGACGTAGCTTAATATAACAAAACATTTATTATCAACAAATTAACTAACAATCATTTTACAACTTACATTTTGTGTATTGGGGCACTAAAAAGACAACTAGACTACATGACACTCTGAAGAGATTTGTTCTAATACTAACTCTAGCGTTTACTCTATCGGCTTTTTATAGGGGTTTTGTTTCCAGGGTGTGACGTCAATTGTTGCCTTGAAATGTGATTTGTGCCTGTAGATGAATCATAGTTTTTGCACACGACCCTCTGTGCAGGTGGTCTGTCTTCCGCACTTCGGGTGAGTCATACGTTACATAATTTCGGCGAAGGCAGCTTTTGTTTATGTTATCGCTCCATGTTTACGTTATGCCCGACTGCATCTCCGCTGCACGCCCTTGCTGGTGTTCTTATTCTAGTTACACAGTGTCGTGTGTTCAATTTTCAGTAATTTTTGAGAATGTATGAAATTATATTTCATTTCAAAACGTATACGGAAAAAAGAAAAACAAATCTGCTATTTTGTTAGGTTTGCTTCATATTGAATTCGGATTCTTTTACAGCCACACTTCCAAAAACACCCGGTTTATTTATATACAGGGTGCTTCTTATCACAAAATCAACCCAGTTAATCGATGTCACAGATTGCACATTTCATAAATTTCTTTGAATTTCTATGATTTCAGTTTGATTCGACAACCGGTATATGATATCCCAGTTTTGTTTATGTGGTTTTATGGTCTTGCTATAAAAAAAGGGGTAAAGAGACCGCCTCTCTGTCGCTTCTTTTATACCAAGACCATAAAACCGACACAAAACTGGGATGAACATGAAACCGATACATTGATGATTCAGACATTAGAGTGTTTCGGGTGAATTAAAACCTATATAAAAACGAACTATTTCAAGAGTTAGAGGAATTTTCTGAACGTTTCGTTTGAATTTCGCGCTATTTTTAATTCGTAGTTCATTCGTTTCCCACTGTGATAACAAACAGAAACAAAAGACAATTGCGATAAAAAATGCATTAACAAATTAAAAAAACAACCGGTATAAAAACGTTTCAAAAGTGAGAGGAATTTTCGGAACGTTCGATTGAATTTCGTGCTATTTTTAATTCGCACTTCATTTGTTTCCCAGTGCATTAACAAGTAGAAAAAAAAAAAAACACAATTGACAATGCAGGTGTTATGTGTCAAGTAGGTTAAAATGAATTGTTTCAAAGCGTGAAGATTTTGTGAATTTTCTTGGATTTTTTATCTTTAAATCGTAGTTCATTTGTTTTTCGGTACATTACCAAATTTAAAAAAAAAACAATCGACGATTAGTATGTTCCTAGTGAATTAAAACCGATATAAAAATGAACTATTTCAAAAGCGAGAGGAATTTCTTGAACGCTTCGTTTGAATTTCGCGCTATTTTTAATTCGTCGTTCATTTGATCCAAGTGTATTAACAAATAGAAAAAAAAAAACAATTGATGATACAGGTATTCAAGGTTTTATGTCGTTGAATTGAAATCGGAACAAAAAGGAATTGTTTAAAATTTTGTAATTTTCTTGAATTCCGCGCTACTTTTGAATCGTAGTTCTTTTGTTTCTTGGTCTATTACGACCGGCGATTCAGGTATTAGGTTGTTTAATACGTAGTTCATTTGTTTTCTAGTGTATGAACAAATTAAAAAAAATTAATTGATAACATAGGTATTAAACTTTCTAGTGAATTAAAACAGAACAAAATTCGCGCTATTTTTAAATGGTAGTTCATTTGCTTTTTGATGTATTACTAAATAATAAAAAAACAACCCACGATTCAAGTGTTAGGATGATTCAAGTGAATTTAGAATCGATATTTCAAAAGTGAGAGGAATTCACGAACGCTCCTCTTCAATTTCGCGCATTTTTAATTCATAGTTCATTTGTTTCCTAGTGTATTAACTAAAAAAAAAAAAAAAGGAAAGCGTCGATGATACAGGTATTAAATGTTTTATGTTATTAAATTAAAACCGGAACAAAAATGAATTGTTTTAAAATATTGTAAATTTTCTTGAATTTCGCCGCTATTTTCGAATCGTAGTTCTTTTGTTTCTCGGTGTATTTATCACCAAATAAAAAAAAACAACTGACGATTCAGGTATCAGAATGCTTCAAGTAAATTAAAACCGATTTAAAAATGAACTGTTTTAAAAGTGAACGCCCCTCTTGAATTTCGCGCTTTTTTAAATACGTAGTTCATTTGTTTCCCAGTGTATCAAGAAATAGAAAAAAAAATTGACAAAACAGTTTTTCAATGTTTCAAGTATATTAAAAAATGAACAAAAATGAACTGTTTAAAAATTTTATAAATTTTCTTCAATTTTGCGTTATTTTTGAAACGTAGTTCTTTTGTTTCTCGATGTATTTATTACCAAATTAAAAAAAAATAAACTAACCGACGATTCAGGTTTTAGGTTATTTCTGGTGAGTCAAAACCGGAACAAAAATGAATTGTTTTAAAATTTAGTAAATTTTCTTGAATTTCGTGCTATTTTCGAATCGTAGTTAGTTTGTTTCTCGGTGTATTACCAAATTGTTATAATGTCAAATGTTGTCAAATATGTTGTCAAATAACTATCAACGGTAAGCTTTAGGCCCGGTATTTCAGTCATGGTTTAACTTTAACTTTAGTTTATTTCCACAGAAACATTGCTTTTACAATTGTTACTATGGGAATAAAGTAAAGGTTAAAGTTAAACCATGACTGAAATACCGGGCCATAGGCTATGGCTGGCTAACCACACGCCTTTTGCACTTATACCAGTTGGTAAAACTCTGAGGCCCAGTTTTACAATCGTGGAATAACTGTTCGCCGAATATCCTTTAATGTTCCTCCATATCTACGTCACGTTATTCTAAGAATAATGCTTATCCGACGATTGTAAAATCGGGCCTGAGAATACATTTTTTTTTCTTCTTAATATTAATTTATTTGTCACGCTTCTGAAATAGCAGTCAACTGTCACGACACTGCTGTCAACTGTATCGACTGTCAATTGGCCAGCTGAAAACTACTGAGATAAAACCGAAGATCGGTAAGACAAGTAACCAACTGTGTGCATTACAAATTGATTCAAGAGGAACTTAAATGTTGCAAATTAATATTTGTTTAACAAATTATATCATACAAAGAATTCTACTAATTTCTAATTTTGATTCCCCCCCCCCCCTAAACACAACCCTAAATTTAGCCGGAAAATTCCTAAGTTGGCAACACTGTGACTGCGGTACATCCCCCCTCTCCCCGCATAAACGAACATTGACGATGTGACTATAGGCGCGCGTCACTTATTGTATACATACAGTTTGTCCCAAAAAGTTTTATACAAATGGAGAAAAAGTTTATCTTACATTTCACAGAAAAAACTATTCTTTATAAAAAGCTCTGCATGACTTGTAGATCCATAATCAGGTACAAATTTTTTTAAAAATTGGCTGGAATACAGGGAAAATAAAAAATAATGATTTGGACGGAGAGCAAAATACGTTCAAACTGTAGTGGAGAGCAAAATGTTCATTGAAATTGTGATTAAATAGCAAAAAATTATGCACACTTGTAGATTATTGATATTCCCAGATAAAAATTGAAATAATTGAAGTTCATTCAAATACTGTCGCATTCAAAATTGGATCTAGTTTTCACATTCAACGTTCAACAACAAAAGATTTGACGTATCTAATGCTTACTTAAATTTTGACGCATTTAAACTTCAGCAAAGTTTTGAAAATCGAGCTTTTATTTTTAAAGCCTATACAAATTTTGTGATTCTTTAAATTTCGATCGTGCTTGACTTATTTAAAGTTTTGATATATTAAAAAAAATCAATCAAATTTTGACGTTTCTAAAATTCAATCATATTTCGACGTACTTAAAGTTCATCTAAATTTTCATTTACGTATTTAAAAATCAATCAAGTCAAAGATTCAATCAATCAGTCAAAGCCAAAGATTTTGACATTTAAGGATTTATTTAAAGTTTGACATATTTCAAAAATTGACACTTTCAAGATTTAATTCAGTTTTCATTTATTTATATCTATTTGACATTTTTTAATTCAATTGGATATAGACATTTAAAAGTTAATTAAAATTTTGACGTATTTAAAATGCAATCGAATTTTGGCGTATTTAAAATTTGATCAAATATTGACATTTTTAAAATTCAAGTTTTGTTGTATTTAATATGTACTTTAATTTTGACGTTTTTTAAGATTCAATAAAATTGTGACTTTTTTAAGATTCAATAAAATTTTGACGTTTTTTGAGATTCCATAAAATTTTGACGTTTTTTAAAATTCAAAATTTTGACGTTTTTGAGATTCAATAAAATTTTGACGTTTTTAAGATTCAATAAAATTTTGACTTTTTTTAAGATTCAATAAAACTTTGCCGTTTTTTAAAATTCAATAAAATTTTGACTTTTTAAAATTCAATAAAATTTTGATGTTTTTGAAGATTCAGTAAAATTTTGCTGTTTTTGAAATTCAATAAAATTTTGACTTCAAAATTCAATAAAATTTTGAGGGTTTTTTTAAAATTCAATAAAACTTTGACGCTTTCTAAAATTCAATAAAATTTTGACGTTTCTTAAAATTCAAGAAAATTTTGACGTTTTTTAAGATTCAATAAAATTTTGACGTTTTTGAGATTCAATAAAATTTTGACGTTTTTTTAAGATTCAATAAAATTTTGACGTTTTTCAAGCTTCAATAAAATTTTGCTGTTTTTTAAAAATCAATAGAATTTTGACTTTTAAAAATCAATAAAATGTTGACGCTTTTTAAAATTCAAAACGCAATAAAATTTTGACGTTTTTGAGATTCAATAAAATTTTGACGTTTTTTTAAGATTCAATAAAATTTTGCTGTTTTTTAAAAATCAATAAAATTTTGACGTTTTTTTCTTAATAAAATGTTGCTTTTTAAAATTCAAAACGCAATAAAATTTGAACTTTGACGCTTTCTAAAATTCAATAAAATTTTGACGTTTCTTAAAATTCAAGAAAATTTTGACGTTTTTTAAGATTCAATAAAATTTTGATGTTTTTGAGATTCAATAAAATTTTGACGTTTTTTCAAGATTCAATAAAATTTTGCTGTTTTTTAAAATTCAATAAAATTTGACGTTTTTTTAAATTCAATAAAATCTTGACAATTAACTTTTACCGTTAGTTATTCAAATTTTGTCGTATAAATAAAATTTTGACATTTTTATAATTCAATCATGCTTTGACACTAGAAGTAGTCAAATTTTCACATATTTAAGATTCAGTCAAATTTTGACCTTTTATAAGTCTCAATAAAATTTTGGTTTTAAAATTCAATAAAATTTTGACAATTAACTTTTACCGTTTAGTTATTCAAATTTTGTCGTATAAATAAAATTTTGACATTTTTATAATTTAGTTGTGTTTTGACATAAGATTCAATAATATTTTGACGCTTTTTAAGTTTGAATAAAATTTTGGCGTTTTTTAAAATTCAATAAAATTTAGACTTTTAAAATTCAATAAAATTTTGACGTTTTTTAAAATTCAATAAATTTAGACTTAAAAGTCAATAAAATTTTGACGGTTTTTAAGATTCAAAAAAATTTTTACTTAACTTTTACCGTTTAAAGTTATTCAAATTTTGTCGTATAAATTTTTGACATTTTTATAATTCAGTCGTGTTTTGACACTAGAATTATTCAAATTTTGACATATTTAAGATTCAATAAAATTTTGACGTTTTTAAGATTATTATTAAATTATTTCAATTTTTATCTGGGAATATCAATAATCTACAAGTGTGCATAATTTTTTGCTATTTAATCACAATTTCAATGAACATTTTGCTCTCCACTACAGATTGAACGTATTTTGCTCTCCGTCCAAATCATTACTTTTTATTTTCCCTGTATTCTAGCCAATTTTTTAAAAATTTTGTACCTGATTATGGATCTACAAGTCATGCAGAGCTTTCTATAAAGAATAGTTTTTTTTTTGTGAAATGTAAGATAAACTTTTTCTCCATTTGTATAAAACTTTTTGGGACACACTGTATACATACATACACACTGAGAAATGCTTTTTATATTTTTATTTATTTTTTTATACCTTCTACATACAAGCACTCCACCGCCATTATTGGCTGGTAATATACGGCTCCCCCCTCGCCCCTTCATCGAATTGTGTGAAAATTGCCTTGCGAGGACGAGGACAAGAGGAATCCGGTTACGCCCGGAATCGAATTACGGGCGTATTATTAAAGTTAAACCCCGCGCGCCGGCCGGCGGATGGAAATTATTTTCGTAAATGTCTGATAATTAAATCACCCGGCGTGTTGCTCTAACCCCGGATTGCTTTCAGAGAAAATAGACTCTGATAGAACCGCGGAGTTTGGTCCTCAAGTTTAAACGAGGGGTGGTGCGAATTTAACTAAAGAACTTCAGACGGGACGCGAAATTAAAACTTCATCGAGACGTTTAAATTAGAGAAGACAACGACATAAGTTGATGTTCACATTAATTAAGTAGGAACATCCTGTGTATCACACACAATTGATTTCAATCTTTCGTTCGGTTTATTTTCAAAATAATTCACAAAATCGCAATGTGTACAGTCGTAGGAGGAGGAAATATCCGTCATTAAAGCTTGATTTTTTTTTTTCAAAAGAAACATTAGTCTGGTGCCCCGAATTAAATAATTTATTTCTTAAAATAATAAATCTAAGCCGGGAAGAATATTTATAAACAAACGCTTAATTTAATTCGTTCGGGGGGGCGATTCTTTTTTTGTTCTTTCGTGCCGTTTTACGTCGGACTTTCTAAAATTAAACTTTCAAGCGCCACGATAAAAATATCACCCCTCGCGAAAATGACCGCCCGCCTTTGTGGTAGAAACCTCTTCGTGAGTCACAGGCGTCGCCGTCGCCGAGGGGGTGCATTCGTCATCCCGTTCTATGTATAACTGGGCGTGACTCAGGGAATACTCGATTACATTTTCATCACTTGCGGGGAGATGACTAATTTCCGTTATTGTTTTGTCTTCACACTCGCCGATGATAAACAATTATAATTAGTATTTGGCAAAATTCATCAACGATTACTTAATTAATTATTTTGTTTTACGTGAAATCGAACGAGAAAAACATTTTTAATAAATTACACACAGGTGTCCCAAATGCTGCTACGTCTGGATGTGTGTCTAGGATGGTATATTCATTTCAGTATACTATGAGTAATTTTCACTGCGTTGATAATAAATAATCATTTAGAAAAAAACGATCGGTTTGCAAAAGTACGTCCATTATTTCAGTCACCAAATAAAAAGTTCCTAGATTATGCTCCAGTTGAAGAAAATTATTCTGTTGATGAAGCCATGGTGCCCTATTTCGAGCGGCATGGCTGTAAACAGTTTATCAGACGGAAACCTATAAGATGGGGTCATAAATTTTGGGTTGGATCCACTCCTTTTCACTAAATAAAAGAACTGCCACTAATAAAGGAACTGAAAAGCAACAGCCACGATTAGGGACAATAAAATCGCAAAGTATCCTCTAGCTGGTGTAAAAGCCTTCAAAAAGAAAGAAAGAGCCTTTGAATACGCATTAGTTGATAAAGAAATGGTAGTGCTGTTACGGTTGAAAAATTCATTTAAGTTATTCGTAATAATATTTTATAATCGCCCTGTATTTAAGCGGGAAGTAAGAGTTCAGTGCGCCTAAGTGCCAGTCGTCGCATTTCTCAATGTTGCACAGTATTGCATCAGAAAGACCATACGCTGTTACTTATTGTTAGCCCTACAGTATATCTCCATTTCACTCTGTCGTCCGATTAAAAACTGATTTCATCCCGTAACGACTCCCGTCGTAGCGATGGTTGGAACTGAGTTGGAGAGTACGCCGCCCTCGATCTCGCAGGCATACTTGCATCAGGGCCAGGGTTGCCAATGAGCGAGCAATTACACGAATTGCGGGTAATTTAAGCAAAAAAAATACGTGGGTAAAAATGGGTATTTTCAAGGAAGAAAAAAAAAAGAGTAATTTTTAAATTTTTTATTGACGACTAGTTAGTGATGTTTCAGCTTTACTATTGGCAACAAAGAAATCAGCCAAATCCACATTGTCGATCAGTGTTGCCAACTCTACCGATAATTCGGTAGATCTACCGATTTTGAACTTGACATTTTTTTAATTTTAATTTTTTTTATTTATTTTATTTCTATTTTGTAATTTTGTCAATTTTCTTTATTTCTAGATCGCCTTTTGATTTACTTTACGTCAAAAATTCCACAAATTTCAAATCTTAATTTTAGAAAGTTTTGTTTATTTAATGAGAACTCTTTAATTTTCGTTATTTTTCGTAATTTTATAAATTTTCTTTGTTTCTCGATCGTGTTTTGTTTTATTTTGCGTCAAAAATTGCACAAATGTCAAATCTTAATTTTAGAAAGTTTTGTTTATTTAATGAGAATTTTTTTATTTTAATTATTTTTGTAATTTTATTTAATGAGATTTTTTATTTTTATCTTTTTGTAATTTGACTAAATGAGATTTTTTTATTTTTATTATTTTTTTTTATTTCATAAATTTGTCGATCGTCTTTTGTTTTATTTTTCGTCAAAAATTCCACAAATATCAAATCTTAATTTTAGAAAGTTTTGTTTATTTAATGAGAATTTTTTAATTTTTATAATTTATTATAATTTTTTATAATTTTATTTAATGAGTTTTCGTTTTTGTATTTTTTCTCTAATTTTATAAATTGGGCGATCGTCTTTTGTTTTATTTCACGCCAAAATTTTCTTAATTTTTATGATTTTTTTAATTTTTATAATTTTTCGTAATTTTATAGAAAGTTGAAAGTACATATTGTTTATTTAATAAGAATTTTTTAATTTTTATTTTTTTGTAATTTTATTTTGTATTTGTATTTATATTTTTTATTTTTGTTATTTTTTTCTAATTTTATTCAATGAGATTTTTTTATATTTATTTTTTTTTATAAATTTGTCGATCGTCTTTTGTTTTATTTTACGTCAAAAATTGGACAAAGACCAAATCTTAATTTTAGAAAGTTTTGATTATTTAATAAAAAAAATTTAATTCTTTTTTAAATTTTTATGATTTCTTGTAATTTTTATGATTTTTTGTAATTTTATAAAAAGTAGCAAGTATTGTTTATTTAATAAGAATTTTTTAATTTTTATTTTTTTGTAATTTTATTTAATGAAATTTCTTTTAGTTTCATTATTTTTTTCTAATTTTAATCAATGAGATCTATTTTATTTTTATTTTTTTAATTTTATAATGATTATAATAATTTTATAAATTTTCTTTGTTTCTCGATCGTCTTTTGTTTTATTTTACGTCAAAAATTGCACAAATGTCAAATCTTGATTTTAGAAAGTTTTGTTTATTTACTAAGAATTTCCTAATTTTTAATTTTATAAATTTTCTTTATTTCTCGATCGTCTTTTGTTTTATTTAGCGTCAAAAATTGCACAGTAACTGTCAAATGTCTTAATCTTAGAAATTTGTTTATTTCATGAAAATTAAAAAAAAAACTTTTTTAATGATTTTCAAAAATAAAAATCGCCTGAATAATATCAGTGATTTTAAAACATGATTTTAATCAAGTGATTTAAATTAGCTCAACCGAAATTCAGAGACATCTATCGGCTTTTTTCACAACTATCTTCCGAAATGCTTCGCTCGGTCGGTTGGCAGTACTGTTGCCGATTGCCGCCCACAGTCCCACATACATATATAGCGTTTTCGATTGATCGCGCTAGTGCGCACTCAGAGTATCTTCATCTCATGTTATTGCATGAGGTTAAAAAAAGATGCAAATACACTGAGAGCAACCGGTGCAGGTTGAATCGAAAACGCTGATAGATGATTTTAACCTGAAAAATCTGTCGTGCAACGTCCATGTGTGTAAGGTAAGTCCAATAAGTCCATTTCATTCATTCTTTTCAATTTCATTACTAAATGTGGGCAGATGTTGGTAAGAGCGGGTTTTTTTTTAATTTAAAAAGGGTAATCGGCTTACAGTGGATTGGCAACACTGACGCAGACACAGTTTTGTTTATTGAAGTTGCTGGTATAGACGTACTTGAATTATACACGGAACGAAAACATTGCTTCAACTCTTACACCCGGCTATATTCGTCGGATAAGCTGAGTATAGCGCTATTCTTGGAATAACGTGACGTAGATTTGGAGGAAGGTTATTCTCTCCTCATTCCACGAATGGACACAAGATCGAAGTGTCCTACTAAAAACGAAAACAAATTTTAATTTTCAAAGTCAAACGTTATGTTGAAGTTGAAGGAACAAATGAATCGCTTTATGCAGAAAGGGCTTCAGTCACTTTTGGCCGAAATTGATTTTCGCAGAAAATCGTATTTACATATATACCATACTTCACTTTTTTATGCAGAAAGAGCATTAGTTCCGTTTACTAATGCTCTTTCTGCATAAAAAGTTGTACCTAGTTTGGTATATAAATACGATTTTTTGCGAAAACACTATTTCGGCTAAAAGTGACTTAAGCCCTTTCTGCATAAAGCGATTCAAATGGTGCTGAAGTCGCTGACGTCGCGTCGCTCGTTAGTTCAAGCGGGAAGTACCGCATCCGTCCGCCATGTTTAAGACAGACCTTCACTCGTCTTTTTACGGTAATTAAAGTTAATACGATTTGTTTTTATTATTATTGTCTTATGCACGGGCATAACGTGCTTTTCTGGTAATTTTTTAATTAATTAATTGATTATAAATTGTTGTAGATATAGAATTGCCCCATGTTCTGACAAGTTCGTCAGTATTTTCTTTTGTCGGTCTATTGAAGAATCACCCTGTATGTGTGTTTCTGTGCGGTGTTACCGACGAGTGTCAACGGATGATGATCTCTCTAGAGGTCCACCGCGTTTATGAACCCATTATTCAACGGCAACGGCGGTCGCTATTTTTAGTAGCCAACATCCATCTATCATTCTGAATTTGTTTAACGAGCACTCGAGCGTAACAACTTCGATGAGAGGAAGGGACACGCTCGTCGAGCATATTTTTTTTTGCCCCCGTTCGCGCTCAAGTGGGCTCTCGCAGTATAACAATAAAGCGAATTTGTTTCCTAACAATGCGGATAATTGGAAGAAGATCATTTTTATCCAGACCATAACAGACCCTTTCGATCCTAAATCCTCTTTTTGGGTAATCCTTTTGTTTTTGTCGAGTATCGACTCAAACATCTACAAAACTCATCACATCAAGTTTGCAACAAATATTATATCTACCTCATCAAGTAGTTAGAAAGGGCAACTCACGTTCAGTTGGTAGGAAACCTGTAAATATGGTACACCACCAAAGGGGATCAACTTTGGCCTTAATCTCGCATTCCTTTGCAATGACGAAATCGTCCTTGCGACGCAACTCGAGGAGGTATTTCCACTTATCCTTATCAAATTGGACGACGTAGCTAATCGGTAACGGTGCTGGGTCGTCACGTCTCCCAGCGGAAGGAAACGCCGCGCTGCCCGACGTTTCGACCTGCATTCTAAAACATCTTGACACTCCCGCCGTACATACCAACGCAATCAATGCGAGACGTAGGTACGCACCAGCTGTGCGTTAATTGACGTTCTTAAGGCGGGTGTTAATTGCCGACGTGCAAGTCTTCTATCGTTTTGACAATTTAATAAAGTAAAAGCATACGAATTGTGCTATTAGTGTACTCGAGCTGTCACATAAAAATAAAAATGGCGTCCATAAAAAGTTATTTTTTTGCATTTTTGAAATATTTTTGATCAAAATATTCTCCTCTCTCTAACTCGATTGGTTCGTTAGACAATGGTTTGCTCAATTGATGGTGATTTGGGAAGTATTAAAAAATATATTTATTCTGAAAAATCTATCAACGCACAGCGAAATGCCGCTCGTAACATCTATTTGCTTGATTGATGGTGATTTGGGAGACCCTGTATAGGGCGATGTATTAAAAGAAAATTTTATTTATCCTGAAATATCTGTCGACGCACAGCGAAACGTCGATTTTTTTAATTGGTTTTGCCCATGAATTAAAATCAAAAATCTTGTGAAATTTGTTCCCTTCATTTTGATACAGAGGGGGGGAGGTAGACGAATTGAAATTTTTTTCTCTCTTTAATTGGAATTGTTATTACTTGTTAACTTGATGAAGATTTGAGTTTGGAACACCCTGTATAGTGCGCTGTGATAAAATTATTATTTATCTTGAAAAATATATCAACGCATTTTTGAATTGGTTTTGCAACCTTGTCCGATCAATTATAATCAAAAAATTTTCCCTAATACAGATTGGGGGGGGAGGGGGGCAGACGAATCGAAATTTAACTCGAATTGTTTGTAAAACATTACTTGAAGACAATTAAGTTCAGGCCACCACTGTGTAATTTTCTTTCTTCTGATTATTATTAAATAATTTTTAATAAAACTATGGAATTTAGGAATTTATGGAAACTGTGGAATTTAGAAATTAGTAATTCTATTAATAGATGGCGCCACCTTCGACGAACTGACTATTTTGGCGCCAATTTAAGCTCGTTTTAATTTAGAGCGCAAACCAATTTACTTATTTACTTTGAGAAATCTCAATTATTTTCCACAAATACACGGCTTCGCTTTGTATAAGAAAGTAAATTATGAATTATTAAGTTCAGGCCAGCGCTGTGTAGTTTCTTTCTTTTAATTATTATTAAATAGTTTTTAGTAATAGCACTTAGGGTGGTGATAAAAATGTCATTTGTATATTTTAGAAATTAATACTTCCATCAATAGATAGCGCCACCTTCGATGGTGAACTATTTAATTTTTGGCGCCAAATTCAACAGTAAAAAAACTGAAAATGCCAATTGAGCATCTTAAGACTCAATTTGCCTAAACGTTTGAAGATATTTACCCAAAATAAAGCTTGTAAAACTTGACCTTATATAGCAGGTGTAACTATTTAATTATAAATTTATCTGAAAAAGTAGGTACTGTTACGTTTTTAGGGTTCGATTAATTTTTATTTTAAAACAAAACAGGGTATACTTAATAAACCACATAATTTATTTAAAAGCAATCCTAATTTATTTATAAACTCACACTATAACACTAATTTATTTACAATCTTATATTCTAATTTATTTTAATAGCCGAGCGATTAGTTTAAAACTCTAATGCCGAAGTCTAATGCGGAACTAACCTCTTCCCCGGTCGGCTTGTTTTTTTATAATCCCGGGCTGACTGACGCGAAGCTTCTCTGAGGTTCCAGGATGTCTGGTGTTTATTCCACCACCGGAATTCTCTAGGCTGTCTGCAGAAGCTTCGAGACTATGTCGCGCCAGGCTGTGACGCGCGAGACGGATCGGCGCGGCGTCAAGAGTGACGAACCATCACAATATGTTTAGACTAAAACGCCAAATTCACAGCGTAAGTAATAACTGGAATTGCGAGAGAATGTATAAAAAATTCTGTGGAACAGTTTGTAATTCATTAACTAATTATAAATTTACCTAAAACAGTAGGTATGTTTAGACTAAAACGCCAAATTCACAGCGTACGTATGTCATAAATGATTTACGTTTCTACTCAGAATAAAGCTTGTAAAACTTGACCTTCCATGACGGAAGTATTAATCTGCATACAGACAGCATGCCTCGACATGCGCAGCGTACGACCTAGAGTCGATCCGAATGCTGTTAAATTGATTGATTGCGAAAGAACTTTGCTGGCCACCATTGTATTTCTTTCTGGATTAGAATCGTCTGGGTGCGTCTCGCTTTGTCGTCGTCGTCCGTCTTCGGATCCGGCGGAAGAACTTCCGTAAAGCCATCGTCTTCGTGAATTTGTTTAACAATGGAGGCTTGAGGGAATTCATTGTTGACTTTCTATAATTTTGGCCGCCCATCAAAGGAGAATTTGTTTAGACATGTATAGGTATCTTTAATTGTTAACTGGGATACTTTGCCGGACTATATATGATGACTGCACTGCACATAATGAATTTGGGAAACGTTTGGGAAAAGTTTGGGAAACGCTCCGCCCTTATAAATCACACTAAAACCTATCTGAAAGCTGGAAGTAACCGGTAACACAAAGCCCACGTTCGCGTTAATCACAATCCCGGTGAGGAATGTTAATTCATAATCCAATCTGTGGCCGAAGTATAAATTACACGGCCGAGGCGGGGGCAACAACTGCTCGTGATCGTAGGAAACGCCGAGGCTGAACCCTGAAAGCAGGTGTGTATAATTTACGGCGGTAGTCGACGATCCAGAAGAGTCTTCGTGCATTAACGAGATTAGTTCCAAGGTTCCGAACGCGGCGCGGTCACATATAGTGTACGGTAGTAAGTAATCCGGTCGCAGCCACAAATAATAGAATAACGCATTATCCCCGTTTAATAACTTCTTAAGGTCACATAAGACTGCCGCCCGTTATTAACGTAGAGTGGAGGATGAGGCTCGTACTTGAAACAAGTTTACGAACTTGTCCACGCGTGTGTGGAGAACTTGAAGCCCTGGGCCCATGCACTTAGTAAACTCTCACCGACGCGACGCGATGCTCACGATTATGGATTATTAATAAAAAGGCAAAATCATAATTACCTTCTGACTCTAATTTATATTAGACGTCAGTCGAACGTCTAACTGCGAGTCGCAATAGCTCAATTGCTAAAGCAGTTGTCGTGTAACCAGATGACTCGAGTTCGAATCTCGATTGCGACAGATTCTGCCTTTTCGAAAAAGATGGACAAAGCCAAATTCGCAGTAACTTAGATGCTTCGTTTGCGAGGGGGGGGGAAGTGAGTTTACTTAAGTGAAGCGATTAACGAGTGAACGAACGCGACTAGTTTTAATGAGAGAGAACTTCACGCGCTTGAATGGTTCGAAGTGAACGATTCTTTTCATTTTATCTAAAGATGACGGGCGGGGTTCGTCTTTTTTTCTTATCCAATTATTTCCACTTTTCAAAAGATTGTTGTGAGCTAAGTCGTCCCGATTTGTAAGTTTAAAAATCGACAAACAAATTTATGGTGCCTGGAATTTCGGGATTTTTAAAACATTTTTCCGCTTTTTGGTTTTTTTTTCAAATCGAAACGAACAGACTAACGATGTGCGAAGCTATCTTTCGAATCATGCGCTCGGAGAGAGCTAAGTCGTCCCGATTTTCAGACTTAAAGTACCGAAAAACAAATTTACGGCACCCGAGTTTTCGGGATGGCGATGTTTCAGCACTACGCGTACCGAGGTCTAAGTAGGTCAGTTTGAAGCTGCACAGTATGAAGGCCCACTGAATAAGTTTTTCTCAATACACGGACCGAGGTCTAACTAAGTCAGTTTATAGCTGTACAGTTTATTTGTTACTGTTTTTTTTTTTAATTAATTAACTTATTGTCTTGAGAGATCGTCGATCGTCTTTTGTTTTTTCTTTAAATAAATTCATCCGACGATCGATTATATTTTGTTTTTTTTTTAATGAACATCGTGGGAGATCATCAAGCCTTTCCTTCTTATTAAAGAATTTATCGTCGTGGAAGTTTGTCCTTTGTTTGTTTTTTAATGAACTTATAGTATAGTCGAGGGGATCATCGATTGTCTTTTGCTTTTGTTTTTCAAACGAACCTATCGTCGTGGAATTATTATTAAATTATTATAAGTGGATTGTCTTTTGTTTGAAATTTAAATTAATTTATCGTCGCGGGAGATTCTCCCCTTTGCGATGCACTTTTGTTTTTTGGGATAACTGTAAAAGATAGTACGCACAAAACCCTACAACTTTTACATTTAAAGTTTTTCTCTAGCTCCAGAAATAAAGCCTCTAGCCAAGGTGCAAAATATTTTTGTTAAAGAAAACCTGTACACTACAGTCCAAAAGTTTAAGGGCACCAACAAAATTAAGAAAGTTCTTTTACGACTGCCTAAATGAGGAGGCATTTAATTTAAAAAAAAAGAACACAAACTGCACTTTTTTCTCCCCTTGCGATGCGCTTTTGGAATAACGAGCGAACAAGAAAATGATTAGAGAAAATGATGACGCAACTTTAGGGTTGGCAGCACTAAAGTCAGCATCATTAGCGTCGCAATTATAATAGTGTTGTACTGTACTTTAAACTTAGGTTATGTTATGAATCTGACAGGTACTTTCAACACAACATGGAAAGGATCTATGGTTTAGGTAAAAAATGGAAAACGAATAGAAACAATTTGATAAGTATTCAAAATGCGAACCTTGAACGTGGTTGTAGCATTTAACGTCATTGTCAAACTGTAGTGTAACATAACCTACTTTTTGCTTTGTTACCATCACTGATGAATTCAGTTGTCACTGTCATTGACGAATTCAGTTGTCTAATAAAATCAAGAACGTATTAAGTCATGGAATCAAAAGATTTTTAATTTCGTATGCATTAAATTCGTGTTATTCAACTGACGTAGGTAATAATGAAAAACATTTCTTGATGTAAACCAATACTGCGTCGGATATGTTTGAATTTCAAAAAGGTTAGAATTATAGTTGTTGTCCAATCCATCCAAACTGTACAAATGAATATTCAGATCGGCAAAAATTATCAGTCACCGAATGTCAAAATGACAGGTATGAGTATGATTGTCAAAAGTAAAATGCCAAAAGTGAGGTTACTTATTGACAAAGACTGTTTCACACTGTACATACTGTCACGATGTCATTATCTGGGAAAATAAGTAAATTTAAATTCGTTTCGTAATTATTGCAATTATGTGCATTTCAAAATTATGCGGGATCAGCACACATTGACGTTTAGTAGGACAAGCCGCGTTACACATGCTCGCATTCCACTTACGTATAAATGCAAGCTCTGCGGAATGTAAGCGTGTTGTTTACATGTGCCAATTAAGATCGAGGCAATTAGGACGTTTTAAGGAAACAAATTTGGTAAGGGTCAATTGATGCTGACGCCTTTAGAACTTTGTACTTTGGACCGAACCCACAGCCACCAGAGCGAAGGAACCAATTGTGACGTAGATTTAAGAAATGTATAAAAGATCAACCCGCAGGTAGACAGGGATTATTAATTAAAAGATTAATTAGGTAGTAGATGAGAGATAGTTGATTAGATAGTCAAGTGGTTAAGAACAGTCGTGAAGTAATTAGTGTGAAACCAAGTGCGCGTAAACAAAGCTAAGCGAGTGGTTTCTACGAGCAAGGGCTGGCCGGTCGGGCCAGGCCCTCCCCCTAAGTTAAAGTAAAGTTAAATTAAAGTTAAAATTAAGGTTAGATCACGTTAACGTTAAGGATAAATTAATTTATAATTTAAAAAGACTTAGATAGATTTAAATAAAATTAAATTAAGGACATTGCCGTATCTTATTATTCGTAACTTTAATTCACGTAATCATAATTCTTTATTTCCTTTTTTTTACGCGACAATACAACCGGAGTGAGTGAAAGGGGTCCGAATGACAATTTTTTTTAAACAAGAATGATAAACAAAAACCAATGTAACATGACGAGAGTTCAATTGAAAAGTTAATCAAGTGGTTATCATTCTTTAATTAAAGAAGATAGACTGAGACAGGGATGACTTCCTCCTAAATCGATTGACGTTTGACAGGTGACGGTTGTCAAATAGCTGTCGTATTTTGCTTATAACCTAACGCGACATTTCGTTTTGATCTAATTCAGGACCCGCTTCACAATATTATGACAAATTCAAGGATATTCGATAGACTTTTTAATTGAACACCAGGTAATTTAAATCAACGGCAACGCATGACAAAGAACAAACAGAAATGCCTACGTTCTGTCAACAGTTGTGTTTAAATGCTTCAAAGAAAAACAGCCACCTAACTTAATTTAAATAAATTTAACTTGAATTCTATGCGCTTTATTCAGAATGACAGTAAGTAAATAAGTATTTATCAAATTAATTAAAAAAAAAATTAAAATTTATCACCCTGTATATCGAAAACGAGGCATTTTGGGCCAGGAACTTTCTTACTTAACATCAGTTCAGGAATCATCCTTACAAGTTTTTACAAACATTAAGTTACACCCTGTATATCGGAAGCGAAGCACTTTAGGCCACGTGTTTATATGAACTTTTTTACTTAAAGTCAGCTCAGGGATCACCCTTTCATTTTTTTTTATAAACATTAAGTTACACCTTGTATATGATTTTTTAAAAAATCAAAATAAAAATTAAATTTGCCCAATTTTTACTTTAATTGCTCATCGATTTTTCATTTCAACTTTTTTATGTACACGTTCTTTAACTATCCTGTAGATCATGATTATGACCTTGAAATAGGCCGCCGTAAAAAATAATATGCAAAATAACTATTTATTAAAAAAAAAACCTGTACGCTGCAGTCCAAAACTTTAAGACCGTCAACAAAATACAGAAAATTCTTTTACAATTGCCTAAATGAGGCATTCCGTTAAAAAAAAAAAACACAAACTGTACTTCTTTCTCCACTTTGCGATGTGCTTTTGTTTTTTGGGTTAACTCCAAACGATAATATGCATAAAATCCTATAACTTTTGCGTTTAAAGTTTTTCTCCAGCTCCACCCTCTAGGTAAGGTGCAAAATAATTTTTGGAAAAAAAAACCTGTACACTGCAGTGCAAAAGTTTAAGATCGTCAACGAAATCAAGAAAGTTCTTTTACACTTGCGTAAATGAGGAGGTACCTATTCAATTAAAAAAAAAAACTCAAATTGCACTTTTTCTTCCATTTGCGATACGCTTTTGTTTTTTGGGATAACTCTAAAAGATAATATGCATAAAACACTACACCTTTTGCATTTAAAGTTTTTCTTTGGCTCCAGAAATAAAGTCTCTAGATAAGGTGCAAAATATTTTTTGAAAAAAAAAAAAACCTATACACTGCAGTCCAAAAGTTTAAGATCGTCAACGAAATCAAGAAAGTTCTTTTACACTTGCGTAAATGAGGAGGTACCTATTCAATTAAAAAAAAAAAAACTCAGATTGCACTTTTTCTTCCATTTGCGATACGCTTTTGTTTTTTGGGATAACTCTAAAAGATAATATGCATAAAACACTACACCTTTTGCATTTAAAGTTTTTCTTTGGCTCCAGAAATAAAGTCTCTAGATAAGGTGCAAAATATTTTTTGAAAAAAAAAAAAACCTATACACTGCAGTCCAAAAGTTTAAGATCGTCAACGAAATCAAGAAAGTTCTTTTACACTTGCGTAAATGAGGAGGTACCTATTCAATTAAAAAAAAAAAAACTCAGATTGCACTTTTTCTCCCATTTGCGATACGCTTTTGTTTTTTGGAATAACTCTAAAAGATAATATGCATAAAACACTACACCTTTTGCATTTAAAGTTTTTCTTTGGCTCCAGAAATAAAGTCTCTAGGTAAGGTGCAAAATATTTCTTGAAAAAAAAAAACCTGTACACTGCAGTCCAAAAGTTTAAGATCACCAACAGAATAAAGAAAGTTGGAAGCAAATTGGAAGCACCCGTACATGAGATAGAGAGTGAGTTGGGGGAGTACATGTTAAGGGGGCATCCCCAGTATCGTTGTAATGTTAGGGGATGATTACTAATAGGAAATAAATAAGATGCTGAATTGATATGGTCTACCTAACGTGGTAGGAATTGGGAAAATGAAATATTAAAAAAAAACAATTGAAGAGGAAGAGATCGTTGGAAGCAAATGGACGGGAAAGTAGCGAAACTCTACGTCGCGAATTGACAAGAAAAGAAATCAAATTGGAAGCACCCATACATGAGAGAGAGAGAGAGCGTGAGTTGGGAGTATCTATAGGGGTCCAGGGAGCATCCTCAGTATTGTCGTAATGTTAGGGGATGAATACAAATAGTATGTTAACGTGATAAAAATTACCAAAGCACCTTTTGTCTTTCCATCCATTTATCCCTTGGGAATACTTACTTCAAAACCAAGTCTAAATGACTTCCTTCGCGCCTGCTTATCGCTTGGGAATATTTATTTTAGAACCAAAGGTTGAAACTTTACGTCATAAATTGAAACGAAAAGGCGACTAAAATTTTGTGGTTTGTCGTTTAGGTACAAAAGTCGCCAATTGTTTTGCTAACGATAATGAAGTTTAAACGTGAATAAATCTACCGTAAGTTGTGAAAATTAAGAAAAAAGAAGATGCAGTTATCACCTGTGCATACAGTTCAATCTATAGTGTGTCCACGAATAGGTGATACAAGAGGTATTTAGGGTATTTGTCATTAAACTTTTTAATAGTCGTAATACTGAACTAGGTACACTTCTTGGGGAAGAGTTAACATGTTTTTATCATTGATAATGCAAAACATTACGTTACGTACAATGCAGACCAAAAGTATCAGATCAAGGGCTCGCCAGAGACAGTCCAAAAAGATTGAAATTTCCCGTCACTAAGTTTTAAGAGAGCGCTGCCAGTGTTAATCCCGATCATTCCAAATAACTCGAGGTTTTTAGTATTCATCAGCGCCAGCTGTCGGAATAATTTTAATTAAAAACGTATTTTTCGGTTCGTCGAAAATAGGCGAAGTAAAATATCGACAGGTGACGTTTATCAAAATACTCAACGACTTTAATACTGTTACAGTTCAAAACCGCGCAATGAATAGGTTGGCAATGTTTTACGGTCAACTTAGAATTTGCTGTGGCAACCCTGTTAACGGATATTAAACGCGTGATCGCTCGCCACGTGACGTGTCCTTTTATAGGCATTCTCGATGACAATGAATAAATTCGACGTGTTCGGAAAATTCAATCCATTTTTTCTTTTATTTAATAATTGATTCTCATAGTGTCTTTGTTTATTTTTTCAGTTTCAGTCATGTTTTCGTTCGTTCGTGTTTCGTTTGTTAATGACCCCGCCGTCTCTTATAAAAGTCAAACGGTTGATTATGTCGCTAAAGTCCCTAGATAGTTAAAGTGCCGCAATTACCGCCATTTTGAGTCAAAATAAGCGCGCCAAATTTGAAATCTCATTATCTGTTATGTTCAGTTTTAAACTTGCGCGTTTAGTTTGACTCAAAGTGGCGGTAATTGCGGTACTTCGTTTATCTAGGGAAACGAGAGCGCCATCTCTTGGCAAAAAAAACATAATTCCTCTGCTAATATAGATTTTCTTAAATGTTTTTTTGTCTGAGCATCAAGCCAGTTGTGCACAAAATCTTTAACTTCACGGTTATCTTGAAATCTAATGTTTCCTTGAGTGGCCTAAACCGATGATAGTCGCAGGGTGTCAGATTTTGGTGAAATTTCGGTGAAGCTTTAATTTCATCTTTTGTCTAACCGCGAATATTCTCGTGCAAGTGAAGAACTTTCTTATTATTAAAAACAGGAAAAGCTGTGAGGCCTAATGAGATACTTTGAAGAGAAAAGATAAATATATCAACGAAAGAGTCTAATGGTGGATTTCACAAACGCTACTTAAATTTAATCAGGCGTTAAAAGTAAACGTTGCTATGGTTACATGTGCTGAAGGTATAAGAATGATTATTCTTAATCAATGATTAAATTTAATCGACTTTTATGAAACCCAGCATAAGGAGGTAAGATTAAAAATTAACAAGACTGAAACTAATGAGTCTCAACACCGAAATCAGAAGCGACATTAAAATAATGGAAACAAATATCGAGAACGTGTATCAGTCCTTATATTTGCACTGCTGGCTGGTGGCTGAAGAGAAAGGAGTAATGATAGATACTAACTCAAGAATAACGTAAGCACACAAACCGATTCTGAGATTGATAAATGTTTGAAGAATCGGAAACATGAACATCAAAGTTTTAACTCCATGGTTGAACCTGCAGAGAGATCGGCTTGATTGTACTGATCCTGCACTACTTTCCACGAGTTTGGTTCAATACTAACATCCACCAGAGGAAGGTTACAACAAAAATAAATTTAACATCCAAAGCTAGGATAAAAATGAAAGTCGTCAGTTTCTCATTAGCCTTCTTGCTCGGCTTTTCTTTTATTTTATTTATGTGGTACTTCTCATTTCGTACACTTTATCTTCTTCACTTTCAAAATAGAAGAGTTGTTGAGTTTGTTAGTTGGCTTCTTCTGTTTAAAGTTCTTTTGAGGTAAAAATCTGATACTTTCTTTGACCCAGGCAGTCAGATTGTCTTTCGTTACTTTGTCTTCAGGATCTTGCTTTTTCATCAGCCTTCTTGGGATGTTGGACTTCGCTTTTCTGAATTTGGTACTTCTCATTTCGCAGTCTCTTTGAAAATAGAGAAGTTATCAAATAGATACAGTTCTTCTTGATAAGATGGTTTTATTTGTTTGAAATTGCTCATTGATTTTGTTTTTCTGGAACCAATCAAATGCTCCTCTTTGGGTTAAAGTCAGTTGAAAGAGTTATTACGATTGTGTCAACCTTCCTTCCAATGGTTTATTTTGGCAAACCACTCGGATGGTCTTTTTTGAGTTTGCCTTTGGCTCTTTTGCTCACCAGCCTTCCTTGAAGGTCGATTGTTTTTTTTGATTTAATACCTTCATTTCATAGATCTGCATCTCTCTCTTATAAAATGCGTTATTATTAAATTAGTGCATCGCTAAACGAATTGGGGTAATTTTACGTTTTTACATAAAAATCCAGTGTACTCAAACTTTTGTATACTTTTACAAAAGGTAATATGCATAAAGCCTTACAACTTTTGCATTTATAAAGTTTTTCTCTAGCTCTAGACATAAAGCCTCTATGTAAGCTACAAAATGTTTCCAAAAAAAAAAAAAAAAAACATGTATACCTACTGCAGTCCGAAAGTTTAAGACCACCAACAAAATAAACAAACTTTATAGGTTACGTGATGAATTCTCATCGGGTTTTAAAATTTAAGATGACCTTGAATCCACTTTCCGTTCGATTGGTGATAGAAAAAGAACCAAGGAAATTGTACCTATAGGATCGCTTGTCCCTCCAGTGACGTAAGCAACGGACCATATAATTTGGAATTAAGAAAGGGGAGACAGTAGACAGAAAAGAAGAACTACTTTCACAGCCATTACACTTGGAACCTGTCCACTTGTAGTCTATTAAATGGAAATCTAATATTTACGATGATTCGTCCGCCAACGAGGGCGCGGGCGGGCGGGCGGGGGAAGGGGGTAGGCAGACGTCCCGGCAGACCGTATTCAAAATTAATTAATGGAATTTGTAAACTGCACGTGACGGACTGGGGGCGATGTGAAAACACACGCCCCCGAACAAATGGCACGCACACACTAACATGTAAAACCGCAAGAGTATTTATTGGGCTCGTCAACATGCACGTTCATGCTCGATCAACGCCGCACTTTACAAGCTGTCGCATGTCGCACTTTGTGTGTTCGGAGTTGTACTTCTGTTTTTATCGACGGATCGACCCCTCTCCCCCCAGTTTATCTAAACGAGCCTCCTCATTTTCATTTTATTTAAAAATTTACTGTATCATACACAAACAAATCAAACAGATTTACAAAAGGAAAAAGTGCGTTTTGTTTCATCGAAAATAGACGGGCGTTCTCTCCCTCTGTTAATAAAATTCTCTGTCGCATTGCGTTTCTGCTTTAAAGAAAAAAAATACTTTACGAGGTTCTTCTCTTCCCCGATATAATATTGGAAAGCTTGATTCGGCAACTTTGTCTGTGTTTTTTTATTTTTCCCCGTTATTGAAATCGAAAGTGACGTGCGACTCACATAAATAAGACATTCGACTCGGCAGGGCCCCAAATCAATAAACGCACAGTTCACCCCGTCTCGTCGAGGACGTCTTCGGTGAGAAGGCGGCGGTGGAGTAAATTGGTGAAAACAACAGGGCCGCCGGTTGGGTTAATTAAGCAACGTTGCCATCTGACCTTAAAAATCCATAATTTAATGCAGTGGTCCAATCTGGTAATAGTTGCGTGGCTCGGCGAGAGGGTGCGAGGAGCAATATGTGGAAGTGTGTCTCCGGAGCAAGGACCTCTCTTCGGTTGCCAGGCAACGGCGGAGCGACCCGGAGGATCGCCGAAGCCATGGCAACCGTCCAGGCACCTGACGCCTACAACAACGTCACGCCAAAATCCTTGCTCGCCGGCATCCAGCAGGCCATGAATCCGTGAAGGGTACCCGGTTATTTTCTGCCCGAACGTAAAAGGCATTGTTTGCTCGCCTCGTTTTGTCTTGTCGAAGTTATTTTTATTTGTCCGTACTATACAAGAGATGTTAGAGTTATTAAATTTTTTTTTTGTTGGATCGACTTTTGCCCCCGCGGCAGTGGAGATGCTTTTGTAGGAAACGAGTTTTATTGTCTCTCTTATTTACTACTTCCGGATTTGTAATGGGAAAATTGAAGGCGGTCTTATACTTTTCAATTCTAAACGAGGCGACGTATAGATTTCTTCCTTCTTCCCTTACAGTCCCTGTAACGTGTTTCATCTTGAAAGTCCATGGTATTTTTAAGTAAAAAAGAATGTAAGAATTATTTTGTGCCTTTCTATTACTTAAATACTAATAAAAAATTAGAATCTAAGTGCGTCGTTATTATTTTTTTAATGCTTGCGTATCACTAACCGCTAGTCTCCGTATTCTTTCGGACGAATGTCATAAATGACCTGCCTCAACGTTGATTGCATTGCACGTAATGGTAAGCTTCGCTCAGCTGGGGCATTTAAATCACATCCAGCGCTTATCAAACGTTTTTTTGTAAAAAAATAAAGAATTATTATTGACCTTTACCTCATACACATGGCGTAACTTCGCCTGTTTTCTTGTGTATTAACAGTGTTTACAGTAAATGAAACTGAATGAAATGAAAAATAAATAAAATTCCGGCAACGAAACTGGATGACGGTCGGTGGAGATGTTATATTGGAAAAGAGGAGTGAAAAAAAAGGTGGCCAATCGAAAAAACAACATTTTCTGTTAATCCTAAAACAGTTTCTTGCTAATTTCACATTTGACATTTCTTTTTATCATTTTAATTTTGCGTTTGCTGTTCTATGTTCACCTTTGCTGTATGTGTTTTGTTTCTCTGTCATCGACAGTTTTTTTTGTTTCTTTCTTTCGTATTTTCCTTCAACCTTAGAAACTGAAAACGATTTCGTATTCAGATTTTTCTTTACAGCTGACGATCGATTATTCTTTTAAAATTATTATTGTTTTCTGTTCATCCTAAAAATTGTTCTGTATGTTTTGTTTTTGTTAGTTTTAATCATCGACAGTTGTTTGTCTTTTACATTCATCTAGATTTGTTTTGTCCGTTTCGTTTCTTAAGAGTCGACATTACATTCGTTTTTTCTTATTTCTAGAAAAGCAAATTGTGCTTTTGAATTTTATTTCTTGATTTGTTTTTTTTACTTCAATTTTTTTGTTATTCCTAGAAAAATAGGTTCTGTTATTTTAGTTTTGTTTTCTGAGATTTGACGTTTATTTGTTCATTTTAAGTTTACCTTTTTCTTTTCATTTTTGTTAAGTGTTCCGTGATTGGTTTCGTTTTTCAAGCATCGATAGTCATTTGTTTTTTTTTCCTTCTACTCTTATTCCTAATAAAATAGACTCCCGCCTCTGTTTAATTTTTCATTTATTTGTTCATTTTAAGTTTATTTTTTTCTTTTCATTTTTGTTAAGTGTTGCGTGATTGGTTTCGTTTTTCGAGCATCGATAGTCATTTGTTTTTTTCCTTCTACAGTTATTCCTAAAAAAATAGACTCTCGTTTCTGTTTTATTTCTCAGAAGTGGTTCGCTTTCTCTTCGCTCATTCATAATTTTTTTTTTAATTGTAGGAAAACTAAATTAGTTTTTGTGTTTTATTTTTTGGGAGTCGACGTCATTTGTTTTCCAATTTTAACATTTGCAATTAATTCTAGAAAAATTGGGTTGACTGATTTGGTTTTGTTTTTTCAAGAGTAATACGGAAAAATAGAAAATTATATGAATTTTTTTTCATACTACATATACAGGCTGTTACAAATTCGAAGCTCACCATTGGGATCTCGAAAACCATAAGAGACACGATGTCGGTTAAAGTGCTGAACAATAACCAGTTTTGAAAAGTCTTTTGCGATTTGTGATTTTTGAAATATGTATTTCCGAAAAAACTGAAACCCGTAATTTTCTTTTTTATTTATTATTTTTAGTTATTATTACACGGATCCAAACAAAATTAATACATTCTGCAGGCACTTTTTTGAGCTGTATACGATGGTATCAGTTGATTTTATTTAAAACGTTTCGTCTCGTTCTGACCATCATCGATTTCACTTTTTTCTTATGGCCGCCATCACAGGTTAATTCAAAATCAGTATCAGTATCTAATGCATAGGGTCTTCCGACAACAAATTTGTTACACTCAGGCAATAGTATAGGTTTTAAAACGTAGGTGGCGCCAGTAATCTCAATTTCGTCAAAATGACTCTTAGGGACTTCTTGCATAAAACCCTTCAATTGGAAGGCTTTTTCTTCAGGAGACGTCCATCCTTCCTTTTCGTCTTTCGTCTTCTTCACGCTCAGGTTCTTCAGTACCCCCAATCTATGTTGCAGTCTTCTGATTTGCAAACATTTCTGTTGCCGTAAGACCATCTTTTCTTCCACAAGATTGTCTATTCCAGCTGACGTTGGTTAAAATAATTACTTTACACTTAGATTCTTGGTATCTCCAATCTGCGTTGCAGTCTTCTGATTTCCAGACTTTTCTGTTGTCCTAAGATCATCTTCAACTTCAATATAATTATCTATTGCGGTTGAGGCTGATGAAAATAATCAATGATTCTGATTTCCAGACTTTCCCGTTGTCCTAAGATCATCTTCAGTCTATTGCCGCTCAGGCTGGTTGACGTAATCGGTAAAGACCTCTTCGCAATTGAAAGGCCATTTCAGGAGACGTCCTTCCTTCTTTCTTGTCTTCATTATACACAAATTTGTTCGGTGTCTCCAATAGCTACTCCACAAGCCACTTGAAACCAAGTCTATCCAATATTTTGATTTTTTCACGTAAGCTACATGAAGGGTATTATTGTGATTCAGGGAAAGACTTTCCAGTAGGTTTTCTGCTATTCTTGAACAAAAAATAATAGGTCACAACCACCCTCAAACGTTTTTACTAATAGCCTTTTCAACATTCATCTAAATTGCAAACTTTTTTTAACGTCTTCAATTCAATTGTGATTTTAAAAGATCAATATACGAAGAGGCAATTGGAAGGCTATATCTTCAGGAGAGATCCTTTCTTCCTTTTCGTCTTCTTCACACTCAGATTCTTCAATATCCCCGATTCTTCAATATCCGTTTGTGTTGGAATCTTCTGATTTACAGACTTTTCTGTTGTCCTGAGATCATCTTCCACTTCAACAAACTTGTCTGTTGCAGTTGAGGATGATTAAAAGATATTGTCGGTGATGTCGAGAAAAGAAAACAACTCAGCATCGATAAGAAAATAAAACAGAAAAAGTCGAGAAAATATAATGAAAACAAGCAGCAGAAAGGACGCTGTCGAAAAAAGAAAAAGAAATATTGTGAATTGTGATTAAGAAATAAAGAAAAAACAAAAGACAGTCGAGCATTAATTAGAGAATAAAATCAGAAGAGTCGAAAAAAATTAATGAAAACAAATGAATGAAGATATCGACATGAAACAGAAGATAAAAAAAATTAATGAAAAAGAAAAGAAAAACGAAAGATATTCGAGCAAGAAAAAAAACTGTCGAGAGAAAGTGGCGATGTGATCAAAACAAATGAATGAAGACATCGTTATGAAACAGAAGACATTCAACTAGCTACAGAAAACTCCCCTTGAAGAAAGAGGAACAATTCTAAGGAAACAAAGAAAGAGAAACAAAAAAATTTGAAAACTCGTTACAAAAACAAATGAAGATTTTGTTAAGAAACAGAAGACAAAACGACAAAAGAGTTACCGCCGAAGAAGGAGAAGCAAATCTAATCAAACGGAAAACGGAAAAGCAAAAGACAATCAAGTATCAATTACAGGATGAATCTGAACGGAAAGAATCGGAAAATTGAGGAAAATGCAACAAAAACAAATGAAGGATAATATCCTTATGGAAAAACAGATGACCGACAACAGCAGAAAACTCGCTGCCGAAGAGAGAGAAGTAATTCTAATGAAAAGAAGATAAGGAAAACGAACGACAATCAAGCATCAATTAGAGAACAGGTAAAACTGGCGAAGTGGTAAAAACAAATGAACGATGATATCATTTTGAAACAGAAAACAAACAACAATAGAAAAGCCGCCGTCGAAGAAGGAGAAGTAAATCTAATGAAAAAGAAAAGAAAGATACAAGACAATCGAGCATCAATTAAGAAAAGAACTGACGAAAAAAATCAGAACAATAAAAGAAATTGTGATAAAAACAAATGAATGAAGTAATCGTCATTGAACAGAAGACGCAGATAAGTCGCCGCCGAAAAAAAAACAAGCAATGCAAATGAAAAAAGAAACAAACTCGAGAAAAAAAAATGAAGATATCGTTATGAAACAGAAGGCAAACAACAGAAAAGGCTAAACCGCAGAGAAAGATGCGATACGAATGAAAAAAAAGGAAAAAGAAAAGACGATCGGCAACCACTTGGAAAACAAGAAAAACTACGAAAACAACCTCGTCCAGACATGGCGGAAAAAACAAAAGACTTCTTCCTTTCCTCAAGATGAACAAAGATGAATAAAAGGAAAGTAAGAAAAACAAATAAAAATAATAATAATAATAAAAAGTCTAAACTAATTGTAGATTTAAAATTTCTCAAAAAAAATAATAATTACTGCTAAAGATTCACAAAATCAAATTCACAAATGAAGGAAAAAAAGAACAGTCGCGACATTTACGGAAAAAGAGAAACAAAGTAAGAAAAATGGTAAACAATCAAAGACGAACAAAGAAAGATGCGATCGAGGAACAGAATCGAAATGGAAACAAATTTCTGAAAAAAAGCAAGAAAGACAAATTACGATCGTAATAAAAAGATGTTACGGGTGAAAATCCCGTTAAAATCCTTTTTAGTATTGTCAGTCGCCCTGTATTGCGAAGTAACATGAATATTCCGTTATTCTGCCATGCGCGTTTCATCAGTGCGCCGTTAAGCGAGAGCCTACACTACGCACTACGGAATTGTTGCCGTCTCCCTCTGTCCTGAAGTGAGTTAATACTGTTCTTCTATCAACCCCCCTCTTGCAGTGTTGCCGCAGCTAGTACAACTGTACTAAATTCAATACAATTTAAAAGGATTTAGTGCAAAAGTGATTTCAGAAAATAATCTAACAACCTAATATGGCCGCTAATGAAATCGTTTCTTCTATGTAGGCTTTTCTGTTTGGGCTGTTTTCTGGCGCAGGCTTTTAGTCCAGGCTTCTAGGCCTAGTTCTCCGGAGGCGTTTCTGCCCTGTGTTTCGACCCTTACTGTGGCCCGATCGTGGAAACCTGACCAGCCATCTTGACGACAGAGGGCGTCGTAACTAGCCATCGGCCACCGCGCTTCGGTTGGTAACGTTGACCCTGACGCATGACTGGACGCGCTGTCAAAACAGCGTGAACAGTTAAATCGCGAGGAAGAATTTCGAACTACGTGTTGCGCTGCGTTTTTTTGGTGAGTCTATCGTCACTCATTTGTCTAAACGTAAATATAAGGTCTTGTGTACTTCTGTTCTTTCTAAATCCGCATTGCATCTCTTCTAACGTTGTCTCTGTTTTGTCTATTTTGTCTCTATAATGTCTGTATTCCAATCCTTGGTGGGTATTCTTGCTTTCATCAGAATGCCATTCATTAATTCCACTAGCTTGTTTACCCCTTCTCCTCCCATATATTTTATCATTTCCGGTGTGATATTATCTTTTCCGAGAGCTTTGCCTGGCTTTATCCTTCTTATTGCTTCCTCCTTTTCCTCCTCACATATGGTCTCCATTTCCTCTTCATCTATCGCTACCTCCTCATCCCGATGTCTCGATATGTCGATAACTGTTAGCTTTTCAAAATACTCTCTCCATCGTTCCATTATTTTATCTTCATTTGTTATTATGTTGCCCTCTTTATCCTTTATATTCGGCATGCTACATTCTTTTCTCTGTCTGAGCTGCTTTCATGTAGCATAAAAGAGTTTTTGGTTCTCTCTGCAGTTTTCCGTCATTCTGCTGCTGAATTCCTCCCATGATTCTTTTCTTGCCTTCTGTATTTGTCACCAAATTTATAATTTAATTTGACTCGCCTCTTACTTACTACTGACAGTTGACAAGCTTCTGCTGAACAAACGTATCAGCTGTTCCCCGGACTAGCAACAGTGAAGAATGGGGCGGGTTAATTAAGGTTGGTAAAATTATTAAGGGGCGCCAGAAGACTGCTTTTCAGCTAAAACGTAATCGACCAGTCGAGGTCCAATCGGTCCAATCGGACAAATCGGGCAGAAATAAATCAACAATAAATAGAGGCGAGACTGGTGTGCGTGAACGCAGAAATTAAACTCGAAGTTCAAGTTATCACAACCGAGGTTTTATTACACAAATCAAAACAAACAACACTTTACACTATTTTATGCTAAAATTAACTACGGTAAGCGCAGCGCAACACGCAGTTCGAAATTCTTCCTCGCGATTCAACTATTCGCGAGAAATGAATAAACTATAAACCGATCGATCCGAAAATCAGACTAAATTAAAGTTGGAATAGCTAACCTTTTGACAGCGCGTCCAGTCATGCGTCAGGGTCAACGTTACCAACCGAAGCGCGGTGGCCGGTAGGTAGTTACGACGCCCTATATCGTTCGCGGGAAGCGTCGACAATCTGGTCCAAACTGGATCCGCTGGGATCGTCAAGATGGCTACATTCACAGGGCGGAAGCGCCACCGGAGAACTAGGCCTAAAAGCCTGCGCCAGAAAACTGCGCCCAAACAGAAAAGCCTGAATGTAAAAGGAAATGGTTCCGCTAGCAGCAATTTGGATACATGCCATTGCACTTTTTAATTACCTGGGGGCTAATAAGTTCCCAGGCTTGGAATTATCCCCAAATGTGTTCGATGGTGTCACGAAATCTTCCGGCACAGCCGCAAATGAGTTACTCCCCCCAAAAAACTCAAAAAAACTCAAAATTAATTGTAAATTTAAAATTATTCAAAAAATAATTAGTACCCAACATTCAAAATCAAATTCACATAGAGGAAAAAGAAAAAGAAATGACAATCGCAACGGAAAAAAGGGAACAAAGATAGAAAATTGGGGAATGTATGAAGGCCTTCGAGATGAAGTAAAAATTAAAACCTAATTTTTTATCGAGTTCCACAAAGTGCTTGTGATTTTTATACACGAAGCGAGGGGGGTAAGAAGTGCTTTGCAAAATCGATCACTTTTGTTCGCTTAGGCCCAGTTTTTACAATCGCGGAATAAGGACTATTTTTCCATATCTACTCACGTCATTCCAAGAATAGTGTTATACTCAGTTAAATCGACGATTGTAATATCGGATCTTAGAGTGAACTAGCGAATACGTGATGTTGGCGTGTTTACTGTTTAGTACTCTCCTGTATAGTATGAAGAAAAAAATATATTAGATCTTTTTCCCCCAATTTAAAGTCGGAACTGAATCGTTTAATTTTTATTTATAGATCAAAAACCGAGGCAGAGATTTATTATTATTTACCGATCGCAGTTATTTTTGTTGTAGAGCACTCAAGAGCCCACCCCCCCTCACTTTACAGAGCCGAGAGTTACAAGACCGAAACTTAATTTCAAGGTTTATACACGCGTATAATTTAATTCGACGACGATGCACTTGCATGTCTGAAGCAATCCACTCGGTTCTACGAAACTAAACAAAACCATCAATTTTAAAATTAGAAGAGGAAAACCATCTCCAATCCTCATTTCATACATGACCCAAAAAGATTTCTAGTTTAAAATAATAAATCAGAAGAAGCCATAAAATACAATAAACAATTCCCAGTCTATTCCTTATAAGGGCACGTAGGAAAATTAACGATTGCTATTGGTCGGCGCTGACTTCATCTGCGATTACCCCGCGTCAACCCGTTTCGTTTTGTTGCACGGCGTTACTTCTCGTCTAACTGTGCCGAAAAATTTAAATCGACGTAGTCTCGGAACTTCACAACTTTTCGGATCTTCGGAACATTTTCGGTTCGAATTATTTCGTCGACTACGTTTACAACTTCATCTTTTGGTTTATTATCGTCTGACGTGTTTACTATCCTTGTTCTTTTTTTTATCGAGGTTATTGAATCTTCTTTGATTTCCTTCCATCGAATATTATTTTTCGTATTTCATCGACTCTTTACAGCTTCTTCTTTTCCTTTAATAAATCATTATTAAATATAAAATGAACAACGTATTTAAATATTATAAAGTAACTGCTTGCCTGTGTACTTACATGCATGTCAAAGTGCTTTTCACTTTTACGCAATTTCTGCAAGGCCGTCGTCATTATAATCGTTAAATAACGGTAGAGCGTTAATTATTGTAATTATACAACATAAAATAATTAAAGGTAAGTAGGCTTATTATTGTTAACAATAATTAAATATGCTACTTCGGTATTAATAACTGTAAAGTGTTGTTTGTGTACGTTTGTCTTTCGCCTGTGAATTAGCTAATGAGATACTACGTAAAATCCGTTATTAAGCGTGCGCGTATTAAATAAAATAAATAGAAATTAAACTTTCAACGATTTAATAAAGTAAATAAAAATAAAACAACAAAAAAGATTACCGTATCGTAAGTACCTATGCCGGTTCTGGCTCACTTTCGTTTGGAGAATTAAATTTATGTGCCAAATGTGTATGCATGTATGTATCCGGCTCGAAGGACCAAAATGTTGCTTCTGGGCTGATATTTTAAGAGAGAAAAAACCCTAAGTTATTTTGAGTTATATCCCAGTGTCAAATTTTCTTATTTATTCAAAGAGAGATGGAGAGAGAGTACTTATTTAAATAAGTAAGTGTAGAATAATCTGAGAGACGTGCCGAGTTAAAGAACCCACACAGGATGTTAGGAAGGTGAAAAACAATTGAACGTACTTTTTCCTTCCTCTCGTCGCTTTTTATTAAGCAAAAACCCATTTCATTTTGACGGGACGTGAGGTGACGTTATAAATTTCGGTTAACGAACAACAACAACAACAACGTGTGGAAAAAAAATGCGACCGGCACGCGGAATAATTTAATAATCTCGAGGCGTTCGCGTCATTAAGACGAACGCCATCGTTAACAGGCCGGCGTCAATTAGCGGAATTGCGGCGGAAATAATAGCGCAGACATGCGAGGGAATTGAATTCGGTTTTAATAACCGGCCTGTACGCAAGCAAACACTATCAGAGTGCTTCAAACGTTAACAACTGGAATTGAAACTGGCGCGAGGGGGAATAGCCGCCGCTCGTAGGAAACTGAAATTAATTCAACCTTACCGCTCCTTTTTCCTCGTCCTCCTCCTTCCTCCTCCGCCGTGATACCGGGTGGTTAGAAAAACAACTCGGCTGATTTATGTTTTGTGGGGGGTCGTAAATCTGACGTGCGCCATTAAGGAAAAGGTGAGAGTGGAACGAAAACAAAAACTCCGAAGAGAAAGAGTAAAAATGAGAGGAAACAAATTCAATTTTCTTAAAAGTTAACCCTCGTATATAACTTAGATTTCGACGCGGTATAATGAATAAGACCTCCATACAAATAATTTATTTTTAAATAATTTTAATTAAATGTTTATGTTGAGTTTTGGTTCCACTTCTCAAATATACGAGGTGCGTTCAAACTTAAATTATAATTTCACAGATGTGGAAAAGGCGCTTTGCCTATTTTCAATAGACTTAATAGTGCACTTCTTGATGCCGCGCAAAAAAAAACCTTTTGGCCACTTTCCAACTAACACACCCGATGACTTATTCGTCTGGCGACTTTTTCCTTTCTAAAAACAAGAAGAGTGAACAAAATAGCCAATGTAATCGGCCATCCACGATAAGAGAAAAAGGACGCAAAAGTCCGTCTGTTTGTTATACACAGAAATTAGCACAAGACCTCCTTCCTTCGTGACTTTTTTTTCCTAAAAGGAAATGAATAATTTATATTGAAGAAATGAAAGAAAAACATTGAGAATTGAGAATGAAATACAAAAAGAAAGAATTTGAACTTTACGGACTTCTAATAAAGAAAAAGGAAACTGTTCATGAATAAACTGGAAAAGAGGAAGAAGATATAATATTGTGACAAGATGCAAGTAAATTCATGCATTGGATTTATTTAGCAAACTTAAGATAAGAGAAAATGCAACTCGTCAACGTAAACAACGGAACCTTGACACCTGCAGGTGGAAAACCTTGAACACGTTGGAACGGATTAAAATCATTTCGTAATCTGTCGTACCTTTCCGGTTTCGTTAGAATTCGGAATTGCTCGAGTTGCACTTCCTATAAAAACCCCTCGATCTGCATAAAGAGATAAGATTATAATCAGCTGTCAGTACAGCGTGTAACTTCTTGTACTTTGATTTGTTTTGTGAATTAAGGATGTGAGTATTTTAATTATATTTGTATAATTAATGTTTGTCTAGTCATATTTCTAATATAATATTTAAGCTATGCCCCTTGTTTCGATTTATACCGTAACAATATTGAAGAGAAACACAGAAAATTGATCCAGTTGTTTATAGCGATTACCAACAACAATCTAGAAAAGAAAAGGAAGATATAACATTGAAAAATAAATGAAGAAAATTGATTCAGCTGTTTACAGCGATTAAAAACAATTGTCAAAAAAAAGCAAAATATAATATTGAAAAGAAAAAGCAAAAGCAAATCGATTCAGTTTTTACAGCAATTGTCAACAAAAGAAAGACATAATACTGAAAAATAAAAACGAAAAAAAAGTGATACTCTTGTTTACAACGATTAGAGAGAATTGTCAAGAAAAGGAATGGAAGTTTTAATATTGAAAATAAAATAACAAAAGAAAATTGATCTAGTATGTTAGAGCGTTTAGAAACAATTGACAATTAATCGCGAGAAAACAGGTTGTCTAGAATCATTTTATTTGGAACTTAAAAAAAAAACTATTCAAGAAGAAATGGGAAAAGGGAAGGAAGATATCATATTGAAGAAAAAAAAAACAAAATTGATTTAGATGCTTACAGCGATTACAAACAATTGTCAAGAAAAGGAAGCTACGATATTGAAAAAAGAAAAGCAAAAGAAAATTGATCCAGTAAATGACAGCGATTAGAAAACAATTGTCAATTGTCATGTTGATTACAATGATTAGAAACAATGGTCAAGAAAAGGAGAAAAAAAAGTTGACTCTACTTTTAGAGAGCAATTAAAAAAAATTGTCAATAAAAGAAAGATATAATATTGAAAAAAAAAACAAAAGGAAGACAAAATATTGAGGAAAAAAACAAACAAACAAAAGAAAGAAAATATTGAGGAAAAAAAACAAAAGAAACACAAAAAGAAAAAGAAAAAAATTGATACAGTTTTGTATTTACAGCGACTAGAAACGAGTGTCAAGAAAAGGAAAGAAAATTTTTATATTGAGAAAAGAAAACAAAAGAAAATTGATCTAGTATTTCACAGCATTTAAAAACAATTGATAATTGACCGCGAGGAAACAAGTTGCTTAGAATCATTTCATTAGGAATTTATAAAGGAAAAAAACCGTTCAAGAAGAAATGGGCAAAGAGAAGGAAGATAAATAGTGAAGAAAAACAAAAGAAAACTGATCTAGTTGTTTAACGCGATTAGAACAATTGTCAAGAAAAGAGAACCTAGACACAACACTGAAAAAAGCAAAAGAAAACTGATTCAGTTGTTTACGGCGATTACAAACAATTGTCAAGAAAATAAAACGAAAATATAACGTTGAAAATATAAACAAGAAAATTGACATAGTTGTTTACAGCGATTAGAAACAATTATCAAGAAAAGAAAGGAAGATTTATTATTGAAAAAAAAAAACAAAATAAAAGAAAATTGAACTATGTAGTTGTATAGAGCGATTAGAAATATTTTTCAGGACAAAGCAAGATATAGATATAATATTGTCACGATGGCATTATCTGAGGGCATAAGTAAAATTAAAATTCGTTGTGTGCAATTCAAAATTCTGAAGGATCAGCACCCATTAATCGATTAGTAGGTCAGCCGCATTACACATGCTCGCATTCCACTTTACGTAGAAACGCAAAGCTCTGCGGAATGTAAGCGTGTATGTTTACACGTGCCAATTAAGATAGAGGCAATTAGAACGTTTTGTAAGAAACAGACTTGGCAAGAGTTAATCGATGCTGACACCTTGAGAACTTTGTACCTTGGACCGAATCCCAGCCACCAGGGCAAAAGAACCGATTGTGACGTAGCATTAGAGATGTATAAAAAGAAGAAAAGTCAGTCAGAAGTAGTCAGTAAAAGTTGATAGTCAAAAATAGAGTAATTAATTATCAGTAGTAAGTGAGATGTGCGCGAAAAAGCTGAGCGAGTGATTCTACGAGCTAAGGGCGGGCCTCGAGGGCCAGACTCTTCCCAGTTTAGGTAGTTAAGTTAAAGTATACGTTAAGTAAGTTTAAAGTTAATTAATTAAATTAATTAATTAAAGTAAATTATAAAATAAAAAACATTTTGTTTTTTCTCGTGACAACATTGAATTTCGTTAATTAAAATTGAACGTAAAAGAATTTAATCAAAAGTCACAAATCTTCTTCATAAAATATTTTAATCGTAGTAAGTGCTACGTATATACATATATGTTTCGGCCTTTTAAATTAGAAAATTAGGCCATCTTCAGTCTGAAAAGTTTTCGTACGTACAGAGATTATATACAAGGGTTAATGAACAAACTCACCGTCAAGAAGAAAGGTTCTTATTGAATAAAAATTCATAATGGTGTTTTAAGTTGAAACGTTGATCGTTGCAAGTTATGTGAATCCGAAAACATCCGACAAAATGAAGGACTTACCCCGCGGAGAATTGTTAATTGTCAAGAAAAGAAAAGGAAGATATAACGTTGAAGAAAAAAAAAAACAAAAAAGGAAATTGACTTAGTTGTTTGCAATAATTAGAAAGAAAAGTCAATCTACTACAAAAAAAAGAATAAAAAGAGGTAGAGAGTGAGAGAAAGAAGAAACTGGAATGTCAGGAAACAATATTGAATATAAACAAAAGAATATTGCTGCGATTAACAATTGCAAGAAGAAACATGAAGGAAAACAATTGATATTCGCTCGTGAACAATGAAATACTCGAAATAAAAATTCAAAACCATAGTGGAAAGAGACAGGTGATTGACACTTTCGTCATGGATTGGTGAAAATGGCACAAAAAATAAAAAATGATAAGTAAAATAACAAATAAAATCATTAGCTATATGAAAACCAAAAGAAATTCTTTTTATTTTGTCAAATACCTACAGAGAATCTTAAAAAAATTGTAGGAAAAAAAAGTTTACCAAAAATAAAGAAATGATCGAATGTGTTCATCAAAAACGAGTGCCCTTGCAGAAAAGAATTATTTTATACAAAATTGTCGGCACTAGTGTGTATTATAAAGAAGAGGAACCGTAATAGAAAAATGAGACGTACATTTAACAAACAATTTAAAAAAACATTGTTTGTTTTTTTTTTAATCATGTCAAATAATTCATCAAAATCGGTATCAAACTTCCCAACGCGTTTGAGGAAGCCCGTGTTTACGGAGCCATTTATTTATATTTTCGTTTGTAATTTAACGATAAGAGCCGATAACGCGGTTAAAAATAAAACCAGCAAAAATAAATCTCCAAATAATACTCGATTGAATTGCGAAGTAATTAAAAATAATGCCAATGATTAAACATGTGACATTGACGAATTATGTAATACACGCTGATAATGAACTACAGATTTGTTTTTTTGATGCAATCTTCGGGTCGTTTAGATACTATTTACAGCAACAGGTCATTTTAGAACGTTGATTATAACTAATTATTACAAATTATTTAAACATACATGTTATTTAAATCACGCCCTTCCTGTTTGCTTAATTTAATAATAATAATAATAATAAATTTATTTGATGTAAGAGCATAAAGTCAAAAAGTATACAAAAAAATAATAAACAGCAAGGGTCCTAGGATTGATCCTTGTGGGATGTCTATATCCGTATTTATCATTCCAGATTTCCAATTCTTATGTTCTACGTATTGTCTTCGGTTAGGAAGACAGGAAGCTATTAAGTTGTAGGCAATGCCTCGGAGAACAGTATTTTTTAAAAAAAGATTCCAGTCATTTATGGTCCAAAATTGAAATTATTAAACCTAGCAGAAACGAACTAAATTAATTAAAATAGTTATTCTGGGTCTTCTAGGAGAGTAAAAAAAGAACACATTTTCGAAACAAAAAATTCCTCAATGATACAATTAATCCGTAGATATGGATAATGAGAGAGTTTCAACGCCATCTATCGTCAAATACCGAAACAACACACGCATACCTATGACAAGTGAATAACGTTTTTGAAATGGAAATTTTTTAAAGAAACAATTCTTCCAAAAGTACAGTTAAACGGAAGATACGATGAAAGTGTTGCAGCGCCCTCTATCGTCAATTACCGAAATTAACGCCTATGTATAAGCCTGTTCCGTGCAAGTAAGTTACAAGTAAGTAACGTACCGCTGAGGGCGCTGAGGGTATAATTTTTTGAAATAAAAAATTTCTAAAGACTCCAACTCCTCGACATCAGGTATAATTTAACCGTAGATACAATGAGCGAGTTGCAGTGCTATCTGTCGTCAAATATTGAAATTAATACCTATTAATAAGCATGCTTCGTGCTCCCGTGACAAATAAGTAATTGGTGTACGAGTTTTTGAAATAAAAAATTTCTAAAGACCGAATTCCTAGACAGTACGATTTGACCGTAGATACAATGAACTAGTTGCAGTGCCATCTGTCGTCAAATATCGAAATCAATGCCTATTAATAACCCTGCTTCGTGCTCCTATGACAAATAACTAACGTGCCGTTTAGTGCACGAGTTTTTCAAATAAAAAATTTCTAAAGACCGAATTCCTAGACAGTACGATTTGACCGTAGATACAATGAACTAGTTGCAGTGCCATCTGTCGTCAAATATCGAAATCAATGCCTATTAATAACCCTGCTTCGTGCTCCTTTGACAAATAAGTAACGTGCCACTTAGTGTACGAGTTTTTGAAATAAAAGAATTCTAAAGAACCAACTCCTCAACAATAGAATTTAAACGTGGATGTAATGAGTACAGTCACTAAATAAATACAGTACCGCAGTCCATATGCTTAATGTGTAAGACAAAGAAATCACATTTTTGCACTAAAATGGCCGACTTCTCTAGTGATTTTTCTTCCCGGCATGTTTAATCACACATAACACCTGTCAAATAAAAGGTTAAAAATGCCCAAGTGTGTCATTAGGATTAGATATTTAAATTTCCCGCCAATATTTTGCACTAAAATGGCTGCTGATTGCGGTACTGTAATTTTTTAGTGACGGTAGTAATGAGAGGGTTGCAGTGTCCTCTCTCGTCAAATACCGAAATTAAAGTTTGAGTAGAAAATCTGTCATGAGAATTTTTGGAATTTTCGACAGTCTAACATATTTCTTCTATCCCGAGCTTCAATTCCGTTAAAAAAGTTCGAATTTAATTATAGTCTCTGAATCCCTAAGCTACCGCAATCCGCAAACGGCGGCCATTTTAACTAATTTTAAAAGTGATGATACTTGTTGAATGTCACTCCGTCTGTGCAGTTATATGCTCTATATAGTTTCTTTAGCAGTTGGTAGCGCTGGATTTTTGTACAGCAATTTTTCGATACTGCTCGTCACAATTTTCTTAATTTCTCTGTGTGTTTTATTTTACATATATTTTTTTTTTAATTGAAGAAGTAATTCTAAGGGGATTTCCTTGAAACGCAAACTTAACCTCAATTTTACATATCATATTTGAAAATTCCTAGCCTGCAAAAACCTTTGTCTTCTTTTTTAATTGTTGCTCTTTATCGTTATTTGTAAACTTTTTTCAACTTGATTCTATTTAGCCAGAATATTTATTGTTAACCATAATTTGCGAAAAAAATTAGTACATTTTTTTTTTCAATCACTTATACGAAATCCTTTACATTTATGAAAGTTTTTTTTTCCAAGTGATTATCATTAAATTTTTGAACGATGATAGCGCCATCTGCACACACTTGTTTGATTCATGAAATTTTAGGCGGCATCTCCAAATTGAAAAATATAAAAATTTCTTTTGCTATGTAATTTCCAGAAAAAAAATCTTTTATGACGTAATTTCGAAAAAGAGAAAATTACTGCAAAAATTGATTGTGTCATTCGGGGATAAAAGGAAAACTTTTTACAAGTTGTAGAAACGGCAACATATCACTAGAAATTTAGCAGCGCCATCTCTGGAGATTTTTTTGAGTCGTACACTTTCCACCGGTCATACGTATTTTTAATTTTCTAAGAATAATAAAACCTTAACGTTTTCAAGCGCTAGCTTGACATACTTATTTTGATTAACATTTTTCCTTGGGTATGTTAATTCTGCGCAAAAAAATGGTAATTTAGTTTTACAAGGTTGGCAACACTGCTTTATTTTCTTTGCTATTTAGTTACTAAAATTTTGAAGTTAAGCTACTTTCTAGCCAGGGTTGCCGGTAGAAAACGCTATAACCAACCGTCAAATCCACGTTGCCGATCAGTGCTGCCAACCCTACACAATCGTCAAATCTTAATTTTAGAAAGTTTTGTTTATTTAATGAGATTTTTTAAACTTTTGTTATTCGTTTTTATTTTTATGTTATTTTTGTTAAATTTATAAATTTTCTTCATTTATTAATCGATCGTCTTTTGTTTTATTTTGCGTCAAGAATTGCACAATAACTGCCAAACGTTTTAAAATAATTTAGACCTAGTGTTATTTCATGAGAATTTTTTTAAATTTTCGTTATATTTTTAAAAATTTTATAAATTTGTCTTTTGTTTTATTTTAATTGCTAATTCTGAATTTTAGAAAGTTTTGTTTATTTAATGAGAACTTTTTTATTTTTGTTATTTTTTTAAATTTTATAAATTTGTCGATCGTCTTTTGTTTTATTTTACGTCAAGAATTGCGCAACTGTCAATTCATAATTTTAGAAACTTTTGTTTATTTAATGAGATTTTTTTAACTTTTATTCTTTTATTTTGATGTCATTTTTGTTAAATTTATAAATTTTCTTTATTTATCTATCGATCGTCTTTTCTTTTATTTTGCGTCAAAAATTGCACAATAACTCTCAAACGTCTTAAAATAATTTGGACCCAGTTTTGTTTATTTCACGAGAATTTTTAAAAAAAAAATTTAAATCATGATTTTCAAAAATAAGAATCGCTTGAATTAAATCAGTGGTTTTAAATATATAATTTGATTTAAATTAGCTCAACTCCGATTTAAACCATTTTAATAAATCTACCGAGATTCAGGGACATCTACGGAAATTGTTTACAACTACTCGAAATGTACGTTTGTCGCTTAGTCAGTTGACAGCACTGTTGCCGATTGCCGCCCACAGCCCCACAGATGATTTTAACCTAAAAAAATCTGTCGTGCAACGTCCAAGTGTGTGTGGTAAATTATTAGGAATTTAAATAAAATAAATTTTGTACCATTCATTTTCTGTTTTCGGAGTGCGAGTAAATAAGTGAGTAATTTCATGACTCATGTGAGTAACAGCGGGTTTTTTTTAATTTGAAAAGGGTAATCGGCTTAGAGTGAATTGGCAACACTGTTTCTGGCTAAAGCCCGTTTAAGACGGTCACATTTCTTGCAACAAATTTGTCACGAAGTGAGTAAGAAGTGCCAATCAACATTCACTGTGGTAGCTTATCTCCTCTCAATTATACTACGATTAATACGATCATAATAAATAAGGAAATTGGGCATGTAAATTTAAGAATAATTACAGAATTCTACTATACCGGCAACGTCACTTTTTAACAATAAAGCTTATAAAAGCAAGGATTCGCATATTTCCGTATAAATATTAAAATATTAAAACCCCTACGCTTTTATTTTTGAAATTTACATCTTTTAAAATTCTTTTTCCAATTTTTAAATTTTTAATCTGGACCTTGAATATCGTCTCTCGAAATATTTACGAATTCTTTTCCAATTTTTTATTTATTTGGGTTGGACTGACCTCATCTCTTGAAATTTTAATTTTGTTAAGAATTTTTCCTACTTTTTTGCCTAGGATAGAGTTGACCTTGACCTTTAACATTTTTAACCTTGCTTTTTTGCCATGGGCTGCGTTGGCCTTGACCTTCAACCTTTCTGAACATCATCTCTCGAAATTTTTAATTTTTGAAAGATCTCTTCCCAATTTCTTTGACTTGCCTTGGCTTGATCTTAATTCGTTGGAATCCCGTCTCTTGATATTTTAACTTTTTAAAGAATTTTTTCGAATTTTTTGTCTTGGGTTGGGTTGAACTTGACTTTTAACGTTTTTAGAACCTCGCCTTTTGAAATTCTAATTTTCTAAAGATTTTTTCCCCTTGGGTTAGGTTGACCTTGACTTTTAACTTTCCAAATTTAAATTGTTTTCGAGTTTTAATTTTCTTATTTTATTTTCAATTGTTTGCTCGGCTTGGATAGAATTAAATTTGGTTTGACCTTGAGCTTTCATTTTTTTGAGTTTTGTTTTTTAATGACAGTTTTAATTTTTTAAAGTTTTCTTTTACTTGGGTTGGGTTGACCTTTGCGCTATATTTCTGAAATGTACATCTTTTAAAATTCTTTTTCCAGTTTTTCCTTGCCTTAAAGAAAGAACTTAAAGAATTTCTTCCCCCAATTTTTTGTCTGAGGGTTGGATAGACCTCGACCTTTAACGTTCTTTTTTAACCTCGTCTCTTAAAATTCTAATTTTTTAAACATTTTTCCCATCTTATTGCCTTGGGTTGGGTTGACATTGACCTTTAATTGTTGTTTAAATTTTTCTCGAGTTATATTTTTTTGCACTGGTTGAATTAAACTGACTTTCATTTACCTTGCTTGGGTTAGACCTAATTAATGTGTTTTTATCTATGACCTTGAGCAGGAATTTAAAAAATTTCAATTATTAAATTTTCAAAATCCCTTGCTTGGGTTAGGCTTTTGTTGACCTTGAAATGTTCATTTGGCCTTGACTTTCAATTTTTTAAGTTTCAATTCGAATATTGACCTTGAACTTTAATTTTTTTTAACCTCTTTTTTTATGTTGAGTAGCGTTGGCTTTGACCTTCAACCTTTCTGAACCTCGTCTCTCAAAATTTTATAGTCTTTTCAAGATTTTTACCTTGGGTTGACCTTGACCTTTAATTCCTTGGAACCCCGCCTCTTGAAATTTTAATTTTAACCCTTAACAACAATAGTGGAAATAATGGTTGTCAGTTATTTTATTAGGAATTTTTTTATTGATAGTTGACCAAATTCATAATTAGGAGGCGGAGAAGGATGTTTCATAGCGTTTTCGATTCATTGCACCAGAGCGCTTTTAGCGTATTTTCATCTCGTTTTAATTAACCTCATGTAATAAAAGAAGATGGAGATGCTCTGAATCGAGGATAGAATAGAATTTATGCAGGCGTCTAGTAGAAACGAGTTTCGGATTGTTGGAAACACTGAATGGACGTTAGAACTGTCAAAGTGACAGCTAACCTATACGAACGTTTAATTATCAAACTGACAGTTTGAAGTGACGGACGTTTACCGAACTACAGAATTCGTTTAATTCAGAAATTATTTTTTCTTTCTGTCGTCCGAAAAAATAAAACGCAATCGTTCTTAGATACATTTGTCACACTGTCGACTGATTCCGCTTTTCACAAAGAAATAAATAATAGCAAACGACTCCGTATTATATTTTTTAATTTGATTTTAAAATTTCGCTATTTTTTCTTTTTAATTTAATTAAAACTATCTGTACTAGTGTTGCCTTCCGCAAACAATTAAAATATTAAACAAATTGAAAGTAAGTAGGTACTTACAAGAGGGCATCTCAAAATAGACGAATCCAGTCAGTCTTACCTGCAAGTTAAAAAAAAAAAAAATTAGGTCGAGCTATAATTTTCGGTCATATATTATGTATAGTGCTATGATTACGTCAAAACTAAATAAAACAAGTATGTAATTTAATGAACAATATAGAGTCTGGATATTTATAGTGTTGTGTCGGAAATAGTTAGGGGTACGCTATAATTAAGGAAAAATACTGTTTTTTTTTCCTGAGACTATGTGGTTTTATCAATTTATAACGACAGCCACATTGAATTTTTATTTATTTATTTATTTAACTTGACTGGAAACACTTCCAAATCAATAGATAACTAAACGAAAGACAGACTTTGAAGATCGAATTTAATGTAAAATATGTATACCGCAAAGCGTCAGCCATTTTTACTCCAAATTAGACTGTATAGAAGAAGCTTCTTGAAGCCTCTGCGGAGTTTAAAAAAAATCTCATCAAACATGTCGTTCGACCACTTAAGGTACTTGGCATTCATGAAATTCTAACATTCCTCAAGACCATAATCAATCATAAAATGTCGAAATAAATCTGAATTTACGTTCGACGTCCCAGTTAAACATTCAAATGAGGTTTCGCGTCGATAAATTAGACATGTCAAATTAACATCGCTCACGTATGCATCGCAATGAGTAATTGTGTAACAACTCGGACAATTATGGAAAGGGGCATTAGTAAATCATTCTCGCATCGGACGTCGAGGTATTTCGTCGTCGTCTACTTTTGCGTCGCCTGTCGTAAGCAGGCAACACCTTTTCTTTTTAATCGTCAATCAGTTAATCACGGCCCGATTATTATTGCTCACGTCCTCGGTCACACAAATGTGTATCATCGTTAAGCGGCGCAACGTTAACTAACTGCGCAACAGACGTATGCAAACGCGTTAATTTATGGTAAACAGAAGCTTACCAGTGGCGTAAACAATACGTACACACACTCACACACACATAGAACAGACGGGGCTCTCGCTTTGATTCATCGGAATGCCATTCGAATTCCGATCGCAACCTTGGCGGTTATCGTCGTCTTTCTTTCTTTCTTCAATTTTTTCGACAGGCCATGAGGAATTTTTATGGCTTGATCTCTTGTGTAATTACGGACATTCCTAGATTGCTTTTTTGGCAATTTGTAAGGAAGGTCAACGAGGCTCTACGATAACGAGAGAATATTTCATCAGGGCGAAACAACAAAGAATCTCGAACGTAATTTTCATAAAACGTTATGAGCATATTATTATTAATATATTGTCACGATGTCATTATCTGGGAAAATAAGTAAATTTAAATTCGTTTCGTAATTATTTTTTCGTTTCGTAATTATTGCAATTATGTGCATTTCAAAATTATGCGGAATCAGCACCCATTGAAGTTTAGTAGGACAAAGCCGCATTACACATATTCGCATTTCACTACGCATAAATGCGGAATGTAAGTGTGTTGTTTACATGTGCCAAATGAAGATCTAGGCAATTAGAACAAATTTGGCAAGGGGTCAATTGATGCTGACACCTTTTAGAACTTTGCACTTTGAACCGAACCCCAGCCACCAGAGCGAAGGAACCAATTGTGACGTAGATTTAAGAAATGTATAAAAAAACGACCTGCAGGTAGATAGGCAGCAGTATCAGTATCAATCATCTTTAGTATTATTATTAGATTAATTAATTAGTTAGTCAAGTGATTAAGAACAGTCAGTGCGAAACCAAGTGCGCGTAAACAGAGCCAAGCGAGTGGACTCTACGAGCCAGGGCTGGCCGCCGGGCCAGGCCCTTCCCCGAAGTATGTTAAATAAGTTCGTTAGTTAAGTTTTAAAGTTAAAGGGACTTAGAAAGATTAAGTTAAACAGACTTAGGCCGAGTTGCTCAGTGTCTGGTTAAACCAGTAATTTGTTAACTGTTGGTTAAATACTAAACGACAGTTTTCTTTCAAACTGTTGTTCAGTCATTTTGAACCAACCGATTTATTAACTAAGGTTTAGTGGAATATTGGCAGTTCTGAAGTGCTTTAGTATCTAACTTCGGTATGTAAATTTTTAACTTTTGTATTCGTAACAGTAGTTATTAGAGTGTTAGGTAGAGTCCCGATGAAGCGGAATATTAAAAACGGAAGCGTAGCGGAATTGCGCTATGTTTAATTTACTCGTCCTTTAATAAAATTGCGGAATGAATTGGCGCAATTCTAACACCTAACCTCAACAGTAAATAATCTAATGACAATCTAGAAAAAAAAAGTTTTTTGCGAATATTTATCATATTATCATTACCACTCATCAGTTGATAATTTATTGCACAAAAATTGCAAGCAGGATGATTTGAGGTTAGAAAACTCGCGGAATCCACCAAAAAGTTAAACTTGGGCAACTTTTCTGCGTAATGACCTTGAAAAAAGCGGAATCACAACGTAACTACCTGTAACCAATAAGATCTCGAATAAACGTTCCGTTCCGCGTCATCGGGACTTAGCCTCAGAAGGTATAAGTACGAGAAAGTTAAGAAATATTCAAAAACGAGATTGAAATACTGAAGTGTTATGTCTTCCCCAGATGGTGGTAGGATTAGTTGTAGAAAAATTCGGTGCCAGATTTCTCCAAATTTAAAGCAATATGAATATATCTTTACGAATTTTTTTGAAGACAAAATGTTTAATTCTGTTAAACACAAGAAAAAATAAAGATTTTAGTATTCAGCAAATAATTACTTTACTAATTGCTTATGTTTACTGTTTTGCCAAATACATTTTTGAATTGAACAATAAAAATATTAATTTTATTGGATCAACTATCAGGATGCATTCAGATCACATTAATTACATATTTATTATGAAAACAGTTTCGATGTTTTATGATCCAATAGGATTGTCATCAGTTTACTCCAAAAGTGCAGCGTACTGTTCTACCTGCCAGTCCTAAGTTACAATCTAACTTATAAACTATATTATGAACTTATAAGAGATTATACAATGCATCTTACTAATTTTAAATATATAATAAAGAGAACTTGTATGTTAACAAATTATTATCAGTAGTAATGATAGTAACAATAATAAGTGAAAATTATTGTAATAATGAGTCTTAGTTCAAGTTCTCTTCACGTCTAAATTGTTTAGTTTTTTCCGTTATTCACTTTGAAAAAGGCAAAGAAATATTTGGTGAAACGTCAGCAAATGTAAATAATATTTGCTTGTTACTAAAAAGTCTTATTTTTCATACTCCCATAAGTAAGAAAACCCCTGCAGTTTATTATAAATACATACTTACCAAGCAACCGAAATTTTTCAAAGAGAACTTTTCTGGTGTTTAAAATCTTTTCTTTACGTTAATTATAGTTTAAACGACCGAATTTCATGGTTTAGCAAACGTCATAGTTAAACTTCGTTTTACCTCTTAATCACTGTCTGAACAACCAAATAGAAAAATTAAGCTCTAGTTAACGTTAAACAAAGTTTAAACCTTCAGTGAGCAACTCAGCCTTAGAATAATATATAATTTAAAAGTTTAGTAAAAGATTAATTAAGTTTAGAATAATTGTGGTGGAATAATTTAGTTTAAATAAAATTAGAGAAACATTAATTCTAATTTTTCTTTTTTAACGCGACAATATTTAAAGTTCATCGTGGCAACCCTGACTTCCCAAGCACTGGGGCGCAAGCTCGAAATTAATGATCGCCAGAATCGACCCATCCGTCGACTCCTTGTATGGGTATGTAGGAAACTAATCATTGATATTGGTCGGCGCTGACCTCATTTGCGATTACCCCGCGTCAATGCGTCTCGTCTTGTTGCACGGCGTTACTTTTCGCCTAATTGTGCCGGTGCGTGTATCAAGGCAGACTGACGAAATTTCCTCTAAATCGCTTAATTAAATAATCACCCAGTATGTTTTCACATAAATAAATGTAAATAACTAAATATAATTATTTTTCGTGACAATTGAGATAATTTTATACAGTTCACTGACACTAACAGTTATTTCGTGTTACGTTAGTTCACTGACAATTTCATTTGAGTAATTAATTAATTGATTAACATATCGATACAGTATTGACAATAAAATAAAAAACTTTGTAAACAATAAAATGACAATAAACAAAACAAATACTCAAAGAACAACAATAAAGAGCGATGAAAACAAAAGAGCGAAGATAAAAAACATGAGGTAACTCTAAAAAACTCGGTGGAATGTGAAAAATTAAATTAATTCGATAAAAAGACATTAAAAAAAGAGGGAGTCAACATTGATGTACAAAGACCAGCGAAAAACAAAGGAAAACTCCTCCAGTGGAGATTAACAAAAAAAAAACCGAAAACTAAAATTAAAAAAAAAAGGAGGGACAATGCGAAAACGAGCGAAAAACAAAAGAAAAGTGACATTCTTCCAAGGAACACAAGAAATACATGAGTCATGAATTTAACAAAGAAAAAAAGCTAATAAGAAAAATTGAAAGGGACAGCACAGGAATATGAAGACGAACGAAAAACAAAAGAAAACTGACGATCCTCCAGCAGAACACGTGAAAGTCGAAAGCGAAAAATCAAATTACATCGATACAAACGAAAAAGAAAAAAAAATGTGATGGACAGCACAGAAATATGAAGACAAAACAAAAAAAAACAGAAGAACATTGATAAGAAATCTAACAACGGAACATTTGAAAGTCGTGAAATTGAAAAAAGAAAATGAAAACTGGAAATAAAAAGTGAGGAGGAACACGAACGAAGGACAAAAGAAAACCGATAATCATCCGACGGAACAAAAAAATTAGAGACGACAGAGAAATACGAAAAGACGAAAATTAAAACTAAAAAGAAAAAGTGAGAGGGACGACAGAGGAAGACGAACGAAAAACAAAAAAAACCGACAATCCTCAAACAGAAAATTTGAAAGTCATGAAGTTATTTAAAAAAAAATAACTCAAAAGAAAGAAAAATAGAGAGACAACAGAGAAATACGAAGACAAACGAAAAACAAAAGAAAACCGATGAAACGTCCAGTTGATTTTTTTTAATTACACTGAAGCTCCTTACAGTCTCTTTTTCGTTAGCTCCTTGATTCGCAAGCAAAGATTTCCTTTGCCTGAGACACATCGATTGTTTTTATTTTTTGTTAAATTTGTTCTTCTTAATTCGTTGTTTATGTATTTAGGTATTACGAATTAAAGAGGAAATGCGCAATTAGAAATCAAAATGGCGTCATCCGTTTGCTTAGAATTCACCTGGGTTTGAATGGAAAGCCAAGCTTTGATGGGGTAAAAAAAACCTTCCCTAAACGTTGGCGATGCGCCTTGCGAAGACTATGTGGGTTGAAGTTTCCCAGCAAAAACCTCGATAATTCAGACAAGCGATGTAAGCACCAGCACAATTAGGCGAGAAGTAACGCGGTGCAACAAAACGAAACAGGTTGACGCGGCGTAATCGCCAATGAGGTCAGCGCCGACCAATAACAATCGTTAATTTGCCCGCTGGACGGGTCGATTCTGGCGATCAATAATTACGAGCTTGCGCCGCGGTTGTTACGTTTGAATTTGCCGCAAGAAAACGTGGCAAAAAAGCGTCGTCCTGTCTTGTTTGGCAACCTCGTATTCTTTCCCCGCTATCACGAAGCTCATTTGATGTAGGACACCACGTGACTAACTAGGTATAACATGATTCGCCATTGGTTACCGCTTGCGATTTTCGCGCGTTATTCAGCGTCCACTATCTTAGATAGATTCGCGTTCCCGTTTCATTCTACGTTCGGCCATCGTAAGGCGCTACCGTGTATTAGATTACCGTGTAATCTCGGGGTTCTTGCTCTTTATGTGAGGAGAATTCATCCACCGGAATTCCTGACTACACCACCGAACGAGTTTGGGGTATTTTAAGCCCCACACCAAGCCTGGAATACTTCAGAAACCCAGATAAAACCCAGCGGTTTGTCTGAACGCCAGCCATGTTGGACGCTAACGACCCATTTCTCCTTCTATACAGGTTTCTGGTTGTATTGTTACGTTTCAATTTTTCCGCCAAGAAAACGCGGAATCAAGACGTCATCTGAGCCGCCTTTCGATACAGTTGGCAAGCTTGTATCCCTACTTCGCTTTCTCGAAGCTTATTCGTTGTGGCACACCACGTGACAGTATTCTGCAACGCTTGCGTCCACCATCTTCGATTGTTCTTTTACGTTCGGGCTTCGACTAGGTGCCAACGTGTTTTGTGTGTTCTCGGAATTCTTGCTCTCTATGTGAGGAGAATTCATCAAACGACTGTGTCGGAATTCCTGGTTGCACCACCAAATGAATTGGGGCACTCTTAAGCTCGATACTAAGCCTGGGAATTTACAAAACCCCAGGTAACGTTAAAACGTGCAATGGCGGACGCCAACGGAACTGTTTCCTTTTACATTCAGACTCTTTCTTATCCCCGCAAGATTTCAAGCGAGGTTTCCCGTTTGGTTTAAATTGAGTTTTGGTGCCACGACGAACTCCTTCTCCTTCTCTCTGCCGTTTGAGTTACGACCGTGTCGACCGCGTTTTACGAGAAGCGTGGGTCAGCCATCTTGTAGCCGTTATCCACCCAGCTTAAACCAGTTGTCAGCTTGGCCAGGACCACCAGATGGCGCGATGACCGCCAACTTCACAGCGTTGATGGTACAGTGACATAACAGATCGGTCGTAAGTTTACTGTTTAAATTTATCAAATTATCTGTCGCTATCCGACTTGCGCATACATTTTATAGTGAATCTTTGTACAACTGTTTAGTTGTGTTTAATTAAATTTAAGTTAACCTTCGCTGTTGTGTTTATGTCCACCACCTTGACGTACTAGTGAGTGTTTACTCTTGATTTTTCTGCCCAATTCCGTCGATTCGGGGACGTCGACAAGATTGTTATTCGCTCAGTTGATTATCAAGTCCGCTCTTAGTTATTTTACCATCTAAGTTACTCACCCCCGTCACACTGCAGCTAGCCTGGGGGATCAGCTGGTGAAAGAGACAGCGGAAAACTTGCACACCATCAAGGTAGGTACGAGGCTAGTCAATTAAATTATAAATTTGGTGACAGTATGCACAGAAGACTGAAGGCCTTCTTATATTGTTCCGTCGTGAGTTGGGCTCAAACCGAGTCAACTCGTAGTATTTCTCAGGCTTTCCGGATCTAGGAGGAAACCTTACCAGCCATCTTGATGGGCCCTGTGAATCCAGTTTGAATCGGATTGTCGACGCTGAACGCGATCGGCAGATGGCTCCGTCGATGCCAACCTCATTTCGGTTGGTAAAATTGACAAGACGTTGACAATTATTGTGCATAGTCAGTGATTCCGCGAGGTATTTATTTGGTTTATTTGGTATTACGTATCGTAGTCCGGTACTTGCATACCCTCCTCGGAGAGCGAATTTCGGCCTACTAGTTGTGTCAAAATCTGCAGCCTAGATTAAACTTTGTGATAAATCATTATTCATTATTTTAATGTGTAATAAAACTTGAATCTTATTAACTTTTGCTATTGCGTTTGTGTTTACTCCTTAACGTACCAGTGAGTTAAATAAGCCCCTGTTTACGTTTGACTTTCTGCCCTTTCTTGTCGATTCGGGGACGTCGACAAGATTGTCTTCGATCAGGGGGCGACAAAAGGGCGCCGGGTCATGAATGGGACATGAAAAATCAATATTCATGTCTGACCTGGCGCCCTTTTGTTGTTTTACCATCGTGATTAACTCACCCCCATCTTCACTGATTGCTAGTTGAGGGGAACAGCTGCTACGTTAGTCAGCAGAGCTTGTCATCTGTCAAGGTAGGTACGAGGCAAGTCATTTAAAATTAAATTTGGTGACTCAGTACTTGGGAAGTAAGGGTTGCCACGACGAACTTTAAATTTGCCGAAATTCTCAACTCTTGCCAACTTATTTCGTGCGAGATTTTCAAACGTAAGACTTCTTTTTAACATGTAGATTACCATTCCCTTTGGATTTCTTTTAAAACTTCAACATCTCACGATTTTTTAATGGAATTCATATTTCTTCGAGTTTGCTTCCCGTTGGTTATTCCTTCAAAGTCTTTCTTTCTTTTAATGGTTGTGGGCGTCAAAACCATAAGCGCTAGTCCTTAGGGCTAGAATTCAACGTAGAATTCAAAAATGTAAAAATATACAGGGCGTTCCATTAGAAAAAACGCAACTTTAGTTTGTAATTTGAAAGTGCGATGTTCAATTGTTTTTTCGTGGACGGCGTTCGAAGCCTAACGACAATACCAACAAATTTCATATTAAACATTTTCTTCTATTTTCAAAAATAAGTGAGTTAAAGAAGGCAAAGCCTGACGGGTACATGGAAAATACTTCGACGAATAACTCAAAAACCGTCAGCGCTAGACCTACAGTGCGACCCATCAATTCGGGCTAGAATTCAACGGAGAATTCAAAATGTAAAAATATACAGGGCGTTCCATTAGAAAAAACGCAACTTTAGTTTGTAATTTGAAAGTGCGATGTTCAATTGTTTTTTCGTGGACGGCGTTCGAAGCCTAACGACAATACCAACAAATTTCATATTAAACATTTTCTTCTATTTTCAAAAATAAGTGAGTTAAAGAAGGCAAAGCCTGACGGGTACATGGAAAATACTTCGACGAATAACTCAAAAACCGTCAGCGCTAGACCTACAGTGCGACCCATCAATTCGGGCTAGAATTCAACGGAGAATTCAAAATGTAAAAATATACAGGGCGTTCCATTAGAAAAAACGCAACTTTAGTTTGTAATTTGAAAGTGCGATGTTCAATTGTTTTTTCGTGGACGGCGTTCGAAGCCTAACGACAATACCAACAAATTTCATATTAAACATTTTCTTCTATTTTCAAAAATAAGTGAGTTAAAGAAGGCAAAGCCTGACGGGTACATGGAAAATACTTCGACGAATAACTCAAAAACCGTCAGCGCTAGACCTACAGTGCGACCCATCAATTCGGGCTAGAATTCAACGGAGAATTCAAAATGTAAAAATATACAGGGCGTTCCATTAGAAAAAACGCAACTTTAGTTTGTAATTTGAAAGTGCGATGTTCAATTGTTTTTTCGTGGACGGCGTTCGAAGCCTAACGACAATACCAACAAATTTCATATTAAACATTTTCTTCTATTTTCAAAAATAAGTGAGTTAAAGAAGGCAAAGCCTGACGGGTACATGGAAAATACTTCGACGAATAACTCAAAAACCGTCAGCGCTAGACCTACAGTGCGACCCATCAATTCGGGCTAGAATTCAACGGAGAATTCAAAATGTAAAAATATACAGGGCGTTCCATTAGAAAAAACGCAACTTTAGTTTGTAATTTGAAAGTGCGATGTTCAATTGTTTTTTCGTGGACGGCGTTCGAAGCCTAACGACAATACCAACAAATTTCATATTAAACATTTTCTTCTATTTTCAAAAATAAGTGAGTTAAAGAAGGCAAAGCCTGACGGGTACATGGAAAATACTTCGACGAATAACTCGAAAACCGTTAGCGCTAGACCTACAGTGCGACCCATCAATTCGGGCTAGAATTCAACGTAGAATTCAAAAATGTAAAAATATACAGGGCGTTCCATTAGAAAAAACGCAACTTTGGCGTGTAACTGGAAAATGTGGATGTTCAATTGCTTTTACCTGCACGGCGCTTGAAAGCCAAGAACAACAATAATTATCTGTTACTTTTGTATTAAATATTTTTACGCATTTACAAAAGTAAGGGAGATAAAGAGGACAACACAGAAGAAGAATGAAGTACAAATCGGAGCAACACAAGAAAATTAAAGAGCAAAGACTGAAATGGTTGAGGCATGCATAAAGAGCGAAGACCAAAAGTAATTTTCTCAAAGTCAGAAGGGAAACCGGAAGAAAAAAGAAGAAGGGCCTGGTTGTAGGAGATGACTGACGGTCTAAAGAAAAGAGGAGTTCAAAATTGGGAAGCGAAAACAAAGGATAGAAAGGTATGGAAAAGCAGATCTAGCCACTATACACATACTCGTGCATACTTTTTGAATTAAGAAAAATAAAACTCAATTGAGTGATTTTTGCGATCACCATCGTCCTTTCTTCCTCCGCGCAAAAGTCTGCTAATGGAGCTGACGGAAGGCGCCGAATTTTTGCAACAGCTGTGGTGAGGTCATATACTAACCCTGTTAGATGTTAAGAACTTCAATCGTTCTATGTTCATTTTCTATGGCGTCTTACAAAATCTGGTGTTTCCAAATTTGTAAAGCGTGCGTCTTAATTAATTCGGGCGATAAGGGGCGAATTCGTGCTTTAATTTCCCCGATGCAATTCAAAAGGAGCTCAGATAGCAGCTCGTTAAGTTTATCTCCCAGCAGGCATCTGCGTATCGCCCATAAATATCCACCTCGGGAATGTTTGCACGCGCCGTGCTAACTCTCCTCTTCCCGATCGGTATGCCGTGTGCACTTCCGCGTTCGTTTATTGAAATGTATGCCCGCGTATATGGTATCTATTGTTAGCCACCATACGAGACCATAAATAAGGCGCGCGCACGAGAGGCGAGTTACAAATTACGTTTATTTATTTACCTGACGAAGGGAATGCGAATGGAGGCAATCGCACGAATTAAGGGCGTCCATTATTCATTATTGATTTGCCCTTTCCACCTGCGCACCACGCACCACCATCAAATATTAAAGAAGACGATGAACACCCAGGAATACGATTTGGGGGTTTTAATATTTTAATGACTCAACCCAATCCAAAAAGAAGAAGAAGAAAGGGGAGAGGATCCTTAAATGTCTTCTGTTTTAGCACATCTTATATGAAGTAGTAAGATGGACACATCATCAGGATGAGGGAGTGTAGGATTAAAAACCAGGAGAGGATTAAAATTCTTTCAAGTTGAGTTACCATTGAATTGAAACCATCAGAAAATACCGTTCTCCTCCGATTCATTAAGAGGATTATCGCGAAACTGATTACAATGTGGCAGTTTTGAATGCAGTGCCCATCAATTGCTTGCCAAGTGGAACGTGGGCAGCGCAGCTGCGCTCACAATTAACTCTGTTAGAAACCCGGGATTTCTCCTCAAACAAATGAAAGAGGAACTTGATCGCTTCGGTTGCGATTCATTAACGTTATTAACTCGATTTGGTTGAAATGCACATCGGCGGAAGGTCAATGCTCTTCTACGTGAAGACAAACTCTGCAACGCGCAGAAGCTTTAATTAGTGATATTAGCAGACTTCGGCGTTGCTTAGGACATTTCAGAGCAGGAAGCTACAGTATTCATAAATGACTAATGCATAATTATCTAAAAGGCATACATATTATAAACTAATTAACACGATTGCCAATCAACAGTTTCAAAATGTAAAACAGCTTTGAGGACATGTGCTTGTGCATACTTATGTGCATACAAGGAACGAGCGATTGAATTATTAAAAAAAAACACCAACGTCGTCGTGCGATCAACGTTCTGAATGTGAAGTAATTAATTATCTCGTCTTACAGACGCTTAATTGTGTATCTGGAAAGAAGGAGAAGGAAAAAAAAAGGTCACGTTCGGAGTTATCAATGCTGCGTTTGTGCTTGTGTAGGAATGCGGGGTCGTCTTGCGCGCGATTATTCTTATTATTATTTTATTAGGCGACGTACGAGTAAACACAGCGTTGCCTGTGTCTCTCTCGTCTTAATTAGAATGAAAAAATAGCGCTCGCGATTGATTGACATTCCGGTCGAGTTCCACGAAACGATCTTGTTTTGCAAACTGGCGGCCGTTCAAATTCCGCAAAACGGAAACGCGTGGCGAAATTAAGTCGTTACGAGAGATTACCCAATTTGCGTACTACGCGTCCTATTTTTAATAGATCATTGCGCAAAGAAAACACGAAGTGAATAAATCTGCGAGCGTTCAGGTTTTAATAACAAATAAATAAAAAATATGAGAGTAGTTGTGCCACGGGCGTTCAGGCACACTTCTCACATGGAGTTTAATGTAGGCACAACGAATGTGTAGGTATGGTTGCATACCTTCGCCTCCTTTGCTGGGCGCATCTGTTACCTGTTGTTTGAAAACTGCTACCTGTATTTTGTACATTTTTCTACATTATGTTCATTTCGCAAGCTAAAATAAACAAACACTCGGATATCATCTGCCTAGAGTTAATATAAATAAGTTGCATCTTCAAAGATGGCTTCGCCATCATGGTGCTGGAGTTAACCCTGCAACAAAGTTGCACCAAAGAATGTCGAAAAGAACATCTGCATATTGCATCATCAAACTGTCGCCGAGGTGACTCGTAAACACCTGCATTCGGCGTAAGAAGCCGGAATTCTGTACAGGAGTTTGTTTGCTTTTAATAAAATGCAATCTCATAAACAAAACATAACAAAAAGCGGTCGACCTGAGGCACGATGGCTCATGAACACTTGCATGGACACGAGATCAGGATTTAGTATTACACAACGTTTAATTCGCGGACGGACTGAACAGAAAACACGATTTTATTCTTAAAACCTCATAAATTGAAGCGTTAACATATTTCCCGCCTTGTTCGAAATAAACCCAACAAAATATCAAATTCCGTTCACTAGTCATTACATTCAATCCAGTTCGCTGTTATTTACACTCACCGAAGACTAAAGGTCCTCCTCTACTTCCTATCCCTTTTGCAAATCATTACATCCAATCCACTTCGTTATTATTTGCACGCACCGAAAACAAAAGGTCTTCTTTGAATACACGCAGCCAATAATAAACAGCACTGAAGAGAGTTGGTTTAAGCCCTTTACGTTGCGAATATAAATTGAATGAGTAATGAAAGTAATAGTTATATGAAAACGATAGAAATCGCTGAAACGTAAATAATTCACCGAGTCGCTTGCACTCGGGCCGAAGACAAAAAGGGTGGGTGGTACACAACTGACAAATTTGGTTGTCGCGGACCGAACACAAAACCCAAGTTCACCTCACCTCATAAATGCCAGTCATCGCGGTATGCGTTCTTACCGTCTTAAAATGGGACGGCATCTACGTAACCCATTCGAAATTTGATGGTATGGACGCAGTGCACGAACCGAAGACAGAACACCGTTTTTCAGTTTACGATAAGTAATCAATCTGTGATTGGATCGGATTTCTAGTTCGCAGACGAATCACAACTGGCGACGGACTGAATAAAAAACATGATTTTACTCTTAAAACCTCATCGAAAGTCGAAGCGTTAAGAATCTCGCAGAAGTCGTCCACGGACCGAAGGTAGAACACTGTTGCAATTTTGTTTCTGTAGAAACCGTCGACGGACCGACGACAGAACATTGTTTTCATTTTGTTTCGGTTTATCTACGTAACCCATTCGAAATTTGATGGTATGTACGCAGTGCACGAACCGAAGACAGAACACCGTTTTCAGTTTACGATAAGTAATCAATCTGTGACGGATTTTTAGTGCGCGGACGAATCACAGACTGAACTGGCGACGGACTGAACAAAAAACATGATTTTATTCTTAAGACCTCATCGAAAGTCGAAGCGTTAAGAATCTCGCAGAAGTCGTCCACGGACCGAAGGCAGAAGAACACTGTTGCAATTTTGTTTCTGTAGAAAACGTCGACGGACCGACGACAGAACATTGTTTTCATTTTGTTTCGGTTTCTTTACTTACTGGTCGATCGTCTTCTGTTTCACGTTTCTTGGATCTTCTTCGTCTCTGTTCGTTCCTCATTTTTTAAAAATCTTTCCGTGTATATTACCTATTAATGCATCGTCCAAGTTTACTTTCGATAATTCTGCTTCGTCTTTTTTGTTGTAATTTCTATTGTTGCAAATTTCTTAATCAATTGTCTCTGTTTTTTTTTTTCATCGATTGGCAATCTTGCTTTTTCTTAATCAAAGAGGCACCCTTTTAAGTTCCAATATAAAAAAATGAGTTTCTGTAATAAAATCAGGCCGCGCTTTTAGGTCATGTGCCAATCATAGGTTGAATTTGTGACGGACCGAAAGCAAAACATAATTCTGACGTTGAAACCTCATTAATTGCGGTTTTAACTCTCAGAGCCGTGCACGTACCGAAGACAGAACACTGTTGCAATTTTGTATCTGTAGAAACCGTCGACGGACCGAGGACAGAACATTGTTTTCATTTTGTTTCGGTTTCTTTACTTACTGATCGATCGTCTTCTGTTTCACGTTTCTTGGATCTTCTTCGTCTCTGTTCGTTCCTCATTTTTTAAAAATCTTTCTGTGTATATTACCTATTAATGCATCGTCCAAGTTTACTTTCGTTAATTCTGCTTCGTCTTTTTTGTTGGAATTTCTATTGTTGCAAATCTTAATCAATTGTCTCTGTTTCTTTTTTCATCGATTGGCAATCTTGCTTTTTCTTAATCAAAGAGGCACCCTTTTAAGTTTCAATATAAAAAAATGAGTTTCTGTAATAAAATCAGGCCGCGCTTTTAGGTCATGTGCTAATCATAGGTTGAATTAGTGACGGACCGAAAACAAAACATAATTAATGGATTCTGTTTCATTTTCTTTTTATTTATATTGAATTTTCTTTTGCATTCGATTCGGTGCTGTCTTCATTACTCAGTAAGACGCAAAACCGAATTTAAGTAAAAACAAAACGCGATCGAGAATTGTGTATAAGTACTCGTTTTCCTCGCCTTCGATTGTTTTATTTAACGGCGTCGTGATTAAACGCTTGAAATGTAGAGACTTGTGAATCAATTCTATCCGGCTTGAAGGACCAAATTAATGACTACTTCATTTTCTTTTTATTTACATTGAGTTTTCTTTTTCAATGGTTAATTTGCATCCGATTCTTGCCGATGCGGTTTTTATTTCTCATTAAGACGCAAAACCGAACTCTATTGAAAACAAAACACGACCGAGGATTACGTAGATTCGTTTACTTCGACTTCGGCCATTTTATTTAACAGTTGCGTGGTTAAACGCTTAAGATGTAGACTTTTGAATCAATTTTATCCGGCTTGAAGGACCAAATTAATGACTATTTCATTTTCTTTTTATTTACATTGAGTTTTCTTTTTCAATGATTCATGCAGATGTCGTTTTTGTTTATCAGCAAGACGCAAGACCGAATATGAGTAAAAAGCAAAACACGATCGAGAATTATGTATTAGTACTCATTTTCCTCGCCTTCGATCGTTTTATTTAACAGCTGCGTGATTAAACGTTTAAGATGTAAAGACTTTTTAATCAACATTGTCCGGCGCGAAGGACCAAATTAATTCTGTTTTATTTTCTTTACATTGAATTTTTCTTTTCAATGATTATCTGCATCCGACTCATGCAGTTGCCGTTTTTATTTGTCAGCAAGACGCAAAACCGAATTTGAGTAAAAACAAAACACGATCGAGAATTATGTTGAATTTTCCTTTTCAATGATTATCTGCATCCGACTCGTGCAGTTGCCGTTTTGAGTAAAAACAAAACACGATCGAGAATTATGTTTAAGTACCCGTTTTCCTCGACTTTGGCCATTTTATTTAATATCTATGTGATTGGACGCTTAAGATGCAGGGATTTTTGAATCGATTATATCTGCCTCGAAGGACCAAATTCTGTTTCATTTTCTTTTTATTTACGCAATGTTTATCTGCATCCGATTCATACAGATGCCGGTTTTATTTCTCAGGAAGTTGATTGAAAACGAAACACGATCGTGGATTACGTAGACTCGTTTTCCTGGCCTTTATTCCGTTTTATTTAACAGATGCGTAATTGGACGCTTAAGATATAGAGATCATTAATTGCGGTTTTAACTCTCAGAGCCGTGCACGGACCGAAGACAGAACACTGTTTTTGTCACCGCGGCGGACCGGTACGAATGTTTGTGAGGTTTTTGTCCTCGCGACGCGATTGGTCGACGGTATGCGCAGCAGCAATTCAAAATCAGCAGTAGAGCAAGAGTTTATAAATACCATAAACTATTGGGCTCACGGCGACGATGACGTCACTAGCGGATTGAGTTCTTAATGCAATAAATATTAACACAGTTTCTTGGAAGTCGGGAAATATTTTAAAATACAGTGTTCTGTAAACTTGTGCCCATGAGATCCTGCTCTGAAATGTCCTAGAAACGCCGAAGTCTGCTCATTATTATGATTTTCGTAATAGTTTCAAAATTGAAACTTGGTTGCAGGATCAAAATGTAAACACGTCATATTCTGAACTGTTAAGTACTTCGACGTTTTCGTTTTAATTTTTAAACCAAGATAGTCACACATAAAGATTCACAATAATCACAATTTAGTCCTACGCTCCGATTACAACAGTTTCAATGTATGGAATAGATGCCAGGGGTTATCTTCGAAGTTAACTGCACCAACAGTAATTACCATATGACTTTTTCAGCCATATCTCCGTCGTGCATGCACATTAACGTAAATCATTTCGAAACGGTTCTGGGTTACCCCGGCCGGGCGCAGATTTATTGGCGTGCAAGCAACCGGTTTTAATTATTATAATTATTTGCGACCGATATATCACGCGCAATTAAGTCCAAGACAACCGGCGATAAATAATTCGTACTTTGAGCCGGACTGTTATTATAATGTTATTCGCCAGGGTACGTTACGATACGTAGGAGTAAAGGATCTCTGCGAGATAATAATTATCGTCGTCTTTGTTATCAATCAGCCAAGAGAACGTTTGGGGTAAATCACTGAATAATTGTACTAATTTTATCAGAAACTCAAATGATCAGTTCTATTTGACTAGAAGCCGGAGTTTAGGTGAAATGCCTTTGTTTAGTTCTTAAGGTTTTAAAGATATCTCTTCGTTCATTGGTGATGGAGTCAAATAACTCGAAAGAGTCGAAACGAAGAGACATCTTTAAAAAAATGTTTAAAATCTTAAGAACTAAACAAAGACATTTCATCACCTAAAATCCGGCCTCTAGTTATGACATTAAGAAGGAACCTACATACGCGCTGTCTTGTTGGATGACATTCTTGAATTATCTATCTTTCTTCATCAAAATTCCAATACTGTATGCAAATATTTAAACTCATATGACCTTAACAAAAGTTTTACACATTTCGAGAAAATCGCAGTTGAAAATCGGGCAAGAATTAATCGCATGTCTGTATTTGAGGTAGATCAAGAAAAGGAAGTTTTATTGCGACCGCAGAAAGCATCTGTTGAAACAAAAAACAGAACTGCAATCGAGCAGTGACCCAGTGACCTTTGCCGAAGTCGGGCGGCTAATAAAAGCATTTTTTTTCACGTCGCAGTAAGTCGTATCGTAGCCAAGGAATTTGCTTCATTTTCTTTCATTTATGATCATGACACACAATTTATTGCTCCGTATCCTTTGGGATCAACAGTTTAGCTTGTGAAAAGTGGTCGAACGAATTACTTACTAAAATGTCGCAGTTCACGAACGGCGAGAGAACAGATGCTCCTCATCTACGGCAAAGCTCGAGAAACTGAAGAGGCACGGCGGATTTATGGAAAACTCATTTCCAAATCGATGCAAGAACATTTACAGCTATGTCCCCGCATTTACGCGATTATGGAACGTTTCGTGTGTGTGTCGCTAGTTTGAACAGTTGTTATAAACATTCCTAAATTACTGTAGTGAACCAGTGAACGTTTGAATGTGTTCTTCCACACAGATATTATTCGGTGAGTGAGTGCGCCTTTGCATGTTAGTCACGCCTGCGATGTTTATTGCCTACGATCAGCGAAGCAGATTCCGCAAGTTTTTTGTTGTTTCATGACCGTCGTATAAGGGGCGGATAAAATAATTTTCCCCCGTTAGGAATTTTTTTCTTAATTTTTCCGTGTTCCATGTGCTCTTACGGTAAAAATGGTTAAAATTTTTGCACTTATTTTACAAACACCATGTACAACGAAAGATTATTTTTAGAAACCAGGATTTTTTCAAATTCGTGCAGTTATAAATTGTATTTTAAAAATAACAAACAACTTTGTTTTGTTTCTTAATTTAACTGGTGATTTTTTATTTATTTTTTTTAAATCGCGATTTTTATCATTTGACAATTGTGCAATTTTTGACGTAAAAATGAAACAAAAGACGATCGAAAAATAGAACAAGAAAATTTATAAAATTAAAAAAAAAACTAAAATAAAATTCCCTTTAAATTAAAAAAAAAAAACTGCCTCGACTTTCTAAAATCAAGATAAATTTTACGACATTTGACAATTGTACAATTTTTTACGTGAAACAAAACAAGCGACAATCGACAAATAAAGAAAACTTATAAAACTTCAAAAAAAAATAATAATAATAAAACATAATCAAATTCTCTTCAAATAAACAAAACTGGGTCGACTTTCTAAAATTAAGATATAATTTGAGACATAATAAGATAATGGTGCAATTTTTGACGTAAAATAAAACAAAAGACGATCTATAAATACAGTGGCGCACCCAGTACCTAATCGGAGGGAGGGGCGGCGCGGTATACTTATGTTTTGATTATGTCGTATACAAAGGGGAGCGGAAGAAAAAACAATCAAGCGCAAACGCAATCACATGGGGGACGCGTGCCCCAGTGCCCCCTCTCCTTGGGTTCGTCACTCTATACATAAATCAAGAAATATTATAAAATTCAAAAAACAAAAATAAAATTCTCTTCAAATAAACATTTTTCAAATCACCGATTTTAATAAAGCAATTTTATTTTAAAAAAATTTCGTTATCACCGTTAATTTCATTTTAAAAATATCAAATATCAGTGATTTTTGATTTTTTTAAATCGTGATTTTTATCAACACTGATTTTGAGACGATTGACAATCGTGCAACTTTTGACGTAAAATAAAACAAAAGACGATCGATGAAAACAGTGGCGCGCCCGGTACCTAATCGGGGCGGGAAGGGGGGACACAGTGTACTTATGTTTTGATTGTGTCGTATCTAAAGAGAAGCGGAAGAAAAATAACCAAGCACAAACGCAATCATATGGGTTGCACGTGCCCCAGTCCCCCCCCCCTCTTGGGTGCGCCACTGGATAAATAAATCAAGAGATATTATAAAATTAAAAAAGAAAAACAAAAATAAAATTCTCTTCAAATATACCAGAGTGGTTTGGAGTTCATGTTTAAACCACAGATTTGAATCAAGCGATTTTTATTTTTTTAAATCAGAATTTTTTAAAATATGTACAATGTTATTAATTTTATTAAAGAAAAGCGAATAATTTTGTTTTTGTTTCAATTTAAATCAATTATTTTTTTTTAAATAGTGATTTTTATCAACCCTGATTTGAAGACATTTGACAATCGTGCAATTCTTGACGTAAAATAAAACAAAAGACGATCGACAAATAAAGAAAATTTATGAAATTAAAAAAAAAATTATCTTCAAATAAACAAAAATACAAAAAAATTTTGAATTTAAAAAAAAAGATTTTTTTTTAATCTCTTCGAATAAGTTATCAGCGAAATATGAAATTTTGTTTTTTATTTAAAAATATAAAAAAAAATTGTTTTTAAATTTAAATCGGCGATTTAGATTTTTTTAAGCGTGGTTTTTATCAACTCCGATTTTAAGACACAATTGTGCAATTTTTTGCGCAATATAAAATAAAAGACGATCGAGAAATAAATAAAAGGAATTTATAAAATTAAATTTTATTTAAAAATACATATCAAACCATTTTCTTTCGTTTTTTAATTTAAATCAGTGATATTTGATTTTTTTTTTAAGTCGTGATTTTCATCTACACTGATTTTATGACGTTTGACAATTGCGCAAATTTTTGACATAAAATAAAACAAAAGTTGATCGACAAATAAAGTTCATACAATATTAAAAAATAATAATAATAAAATTCTCTTCAAATAAACATAATTGAGTCTACTTTCTAAAATTAAGATACCTAAACATATTTTAAGACATTTGATAATTGTGCAACTTATGACATAAAATGAAACAAAAGACGTTCGATAAATACAGTGGCGCACCCTTATCTAGGGGGGGGAGGGGGCATAGTACACTTATGTTTGATCAAGTCGTATACAAACGCGAAGCAAAAGGAAAATAGCCAAGCACAAACACTATCATATGGGAGGCACGTACCCCAGTGCCCCTCCCTTGGGTGGCCACTGGATAAGTAAATCAAAAAATATTATAAAATTAAAAAAATAAAATGAAATAAAATTCTCTTCAAATATTTTTTTTTTAATTTAAATCCGTGATTTTTGTTTTCGTTTTAAATCATAGCTTCGAGAACGTCTTGGGCGTGTGATCGCGTCTTTCTCACTCACGATTTTTAACATAATATATTTTGCGTCTCGCTCATCGGTTTCAAAATGGCTTCTTTAAATTATTTCCATGACAACGGACGGCCTTTTCACGTCCCACCTTTTAAGTAGGATGCTTACAGTGCGCCCGTTGTCATGGAAATAATGTAAAGAAGCCATTTTGAAACCGATGAGCGAGACGCAAAATATATTATGTTAAAAATCGTGAGTGAGAAAGAGTTAAAAATCGTGATATTATTAACAGTTTTGAAGAATTATCAGTGTTCTATAAAAACAAAATTAGTATTGATTCTGTTTGGAAAGTTGACATAACTCCTGAGCAATTAATATTCTACATAATTCAGTTTGAGCCTTGTGCAACAGTATTAGTTCACATTACTATCAGTAAAAACTTTAAAGTTCAAGTTCATGTTAAAAATAATTTGATTTTACCCACCGATTTAATTTGGATTTTAAAATCAGATTTAAAACTAGAGAGGTGGTCACAATTAGAAAATTTATTAATTAGATATAAGAATTATGATATAATTCAAACAAATATACATAGTTTAGTGGAAAGTGTTAAAAGGAATTTAGAATTAATTCAGTATCAGTTAGAAGACCAAGATGATCATATAAATGTTCAAAAAATATCATTTATTTATGAACAATTTAATTTATTATTGACTAATAAGCATTGTCGAAGGTACACTACCAATTGCATTTTGATTGCTTATTTAATTTATACAAGTTCAGTTTCTTGCTACAATGCATTAAGAGAAAACTTTATAATTACGTTACCAAATCCAAAATATATGTCAGGTATAACTTCAAGATTAAATTGTCGACCCAATATTGACTCTGAAAATATAAATTATATAAGTTCTTCTGCGAAAAATGTGTGTGAACGTGAGAAATATGTTGCATTGTTAATAGATGAAATATACATAAAATCTAAAATTGATTACAAAAATGGACAGTTGTATGGAATATCTCAAAACTGTACTATCGAGGCAAAAACTGTCTTAAGTTTCATGATATCTGAGATGAGTTAAAAAAATTTACACAGGACGTAATTAATGTTTTATTAGAGTGTAAATTAAAAGTGATTGGAATTGTTACTGATAATCATCAAATAAATCGACAATTATTTAAAAAATTATACCCAAATAATAATTTCTCATTTTCGTTACATAGTGAATACAGCACATTTTTATTTTTTGACACTGTTCATATATTTAAAAATATACGGAACAACTGGTTAAACCTTAAAGATGTAGATAAAACGTTCATTTTTCCTTCATTATACAACGAAGAAATTCTTGTTGCCAAGTTTAATGATTTACGAAATTTATTTAAAAAAGAATCGCATTCGTTAGTGAAAACAGCACCAAAATTAAATTTCAAATCCTTATTCCCAAATAGTTTTGAAAGACAGAAAGTACAACTAGTGTGCAACATTTTTGATGTGTCAACAATATCTGCTTTAAAATTAGAAAATGATAATTCTGGTACTGTTTATTTTCTTGAAATTATTCATAAGTGGTGGACAATTCTTAATATTAAAAGTGTTTTTAAGGGTATCTGTCATAACAATGAATTGGAAGAACCTTTCAAAAGTGTAGAAGATGCTCGAATTAATTTTTTACAATCTTTTATTGTTTGGTTGGACAACTGGAAAAATTTGGGAAATAGTAATTTTTTAACAAATGAAACTTACAATGCATTGCGTTTTACGACGCTATCATTTATTGATTTTATATGTTACAGTTTACAGAATTTAAATATGGCATATGTTTTACCAGGAAAAGTCCAAACAGATAATTTAGAACGAAGGTTCAGTCAGTACAGACAGTTATGTGGTGGAAATTATAATATTTCTTATTTACAAGTCTTAGAAGCAGAAAAAAAATTACGAATAAAAAACTTACTTGGGTTACAATCCGCTCACTATGGAAATATTCAATTTAATTTTGATGTCCTTGCTAATGCCGATGTTTCAGTAACAGAACCGTCAGTTATAGATATTGAAAAATATCACAATATTTTAGAGGCACTCAATTTAAATGTTGATTTTGAAAATTCAGCATTAATTTATATCTGCGGCTATTGTTCTTATAAAATTAAAAATATTCTTCAATGCAGTGACTGTCGAAATATATTTATTTCTAATACATGCAATGATAGTTATGTTAATAATATAGATAGAGGATCTTTGACACAGCCTTCTGATTTTTCATTACTTATAGGTATTGTAGTTTACAATGTTATGCAGATTTTAATTTCTGATTCTTACGAAAATGTATTTTTAAATGACGTTAATCAAAAAAGTATATTAATGCAACTTTCCCTTAAGTTATTAAAAACGTATGAAAATTTTTCAATTACTTATAATGATATTTGTTTGTGTAAAACATATTTTAAAAGTGTCATTGCAGTGCTATATGTAATATATTATTAAATAATTACACTAAAATGAGACAGCAGAATGTACTTCCTCACAAAACTAGAAAAATAAAGACATTAACATATTATTTTGTGCATTAATTATTCATTCTTTTAAGAGTAAATGCCGGCCTTCGCTAACGATGAAATACAGTGTTGCCAGTGTTAGTATTCCGGCCTGTACTAAAGGCGGCCATGTTTTATATTCACACTTTTATACTTACAGTTTTATATTTACACTTTTATATTTACAGTTTTATATTTACACTTTTATATTTACAGTTTTTCATTTACTTTTATATTTACAGTATCTTATTGCAATATGCAATATTTCATAGGTATTTACAATTATTATTACTTTATTGACAATGTAATTTTCATTACGTACTGTGATATTTGATATTTTATTACTGCCATAATTTACTTATAGTTTATTGTATCTACATGACAATATCCATATCTTCAGATACGTGACAGTAAATAAATATTATTATTATTATCGAAATTGTAACGCAACGAAAGATGGTTACTCAAAATTGGTGATCTTTAACGACAATAATAAAACATGTTCAAGGGGGGGCTACCAAATACGTGCTGCCTTGTTTGTTGACTTGTTGGACGACATTAATTATCTTTTTTTTTTGTTAAAATGCAAAATTTAAGGACTTTTAAAGTTGCTCAAAATCGATACTCTTCAAGACGCCAGTGTTCATCTCTTCTTTTCTATTTTTAACACGACATCACGTTAAAGACGAAAACGAATGAATCAAAAACAATAAGCTGACCTAAATTAAAATTTGTGTATCAAGCGTATCGCCCTTACAGATCTAATTAAAAACGAGACATTTCCCACGTCACTCTTCTTTTCTTTTTCTTTCTTTCTCTCTCGACTGACGCAATTTTAAATCGTAAATAAGCCGGTTATAATTAATTCTGTGTAATCTCAACAGCGTGTTATTCCTTGGCGTTCGAATGCTTTACAACATCGACGTTTGTATATAATTGTTACTAAAGCTCGGCGTTCAGACACAGTATATAACAAAGGAGAACATTGTACTGTGGGTATTACAAGTAGTTACGAGTACAACGCGGGAAACAATTTTAATTTAATTCGGTTTTATAATTGCTGGAATCAAGCAGAATTCTTTTTTCTCTTTGTGCTCGTTTAATAAAGCGAGCTGCTGCATTTCTTCTTCTGTTAAAGCCTGACCCTTGGCGTTTGACCCCGGATATCTAAGGGTCTCGGAATGCGGCCTGCTGAGACACCCCAGACTTTGACTATGACAATTAATTATACTCGGCCTCTTTCACTGACTGTGTCTATGGGGCTTTCAGTCTCCTCACTGCATTACACGATAACATATTTTTTTCTTACTTTCAAGCTTGAAAAGAACGCACCATAAGATAAGGAGCAGGCAGTTATTTCACCAAAAAATATCGTGTTTTATTTGGGCCGGGCTTTAATCGATCCGTTATGATTGTTGATTTGATTTCCGGTCGTTAAAACGGTCGTCCACTTCTAACGAAATGGCTCAATTGCCGTTCGGAGGATATTTTCTCTCAATTTCCTATCAATTTGTGCTGGCGGCCGAGCGGAACGCCTTGGTCTTTGTTATTTTTCCGAGTTTCTTTCCGGCGAAAAAATGAAAGAAAAATACAAGCACGGAATTTTTTGAAGGGGGGGTCAAAGTTACATTCGCTGAAATATCGATTTGAAAATAGACGGAATTTAATTAATTAGGTATTATTTTGTAGGAAAGCGTAAAAGTCACTTACACTTCGAAATTTAGTGATTTCGTGACCGATTTAGTGCCACCAAATCTAGTGACTTTATTCGGAAATTGTCGAATTGTATTTATTTAAGCTCAACATCTCTGTTCCGCACGTGATACCGCATATCAGAGGACCATAATGGGTCGTTGTGCTATTAATTTATATTTCATTAATTATTTTTTGTTCTTCTAATTCACTTGTAATTTCTAGTTTTCGTTCGTCCAAGTTTTCTTTTCTCCCTCCTTTCTGAATTTAAATTAACTTTTCATGCTGCTATTTAAAAAAATAAAATAAAATTGTATGGCGCCATCTAAGTAAAACTTGTTGGACTATATTTTTTAAGCGCGAAATTTGAACGCCTAAAAATTATCGAAGTTAGTGTATGTATGTGCACAGCTTTTTTTTGTTAATTTGAAAAAAAGAAATTGTGTTACTTCGAAGCCATCTACATAAATTACATTTGAAATTAATTTTTCATATTTAGTTCATTAATTTATACCTAGAGTTCAGCCTGATGAAAATCGTTTGTTTTCTGTTCGTTTCATTTTTTGTATTTCGTAGTTGTTCGACTCCGTCTATCTAAATTCTGTTGAACTACAATCGAATCTTCTCCCGATTTCTATTCGTTTAATTCTGTATTTCGCTGCATTTTACTCATTTGTTTCAATCATGCTCCGCCGAATGACACCATCGATCTTCTCTCGTTTTCTTTAATAATAATAATAATAATAATAATAATAATAATAATAATAAAAAGTAAACTTTTATATTTAACTACCAGCGATCATTTAAGTAATTAAGTAATTAAGTAAATTTAATGCCAAATCTTTATTACCAGTGACTAAAATTATTTAACGTTTACATTTTGGTCCACTAATAGTTAATTTAACAAAATATTTTTACTGTGTATGAAGAATCTGAGCAATGAAAGCACAACTTACTGCATACATAATATATCAGTGTATTCAGAATAATTTTTTTTTACCAAGCAATATAAAAAAAGATGTATTTGACAAAAGAAAGTTGACATAACGGTTGACTAAAACAAGTGAAGTTTTTATCAATTTGTAGTAGTTACTATTTTATATGAATTTTTGCTTATTTAAATTGGACTATAATTAACAGAGTTATGTCTTGGACGTTTTTATCTCACACCCTGTATAAACAACCAAAATTTTGAGGAAAAAATTTGTACATATATCACACAAAGTTATGAAAGCAGTTGAGCGCAAACTTAGCGTTTTTAGGTCAACTCGAAATTAAAAAGACCAGGATACCATAAACAATTAAAATAAAAAGATTTAGATTAATATTTTCATCAGTATTAACTTTATTCTCGATTTCGATGCAAATAAATACCTGTTTTCTAAATGTAAGTAAATTTGTTATTTTTAAAAGAACACAAATCTAATTGGAACTGAATCGGTATTACTCGTACTGTTTTCATAAGAGAAGAGCTCTGCGCTACACATAAAACGCGTCTGACGTTGCATCATCAGACATAAAAAGTTTCACTCCTTCTTTTTTTCTTGTTCAGCGTTGACAAAAAATAACCCTAACCATTAGCATCAACAAACAAATTCACAATCTAGGTAAAATTATAAGATAACAAATCAAGTGAAATATTTGTCGGTTGTAACTTCGGTGATTGATGAACCAGAGCTCAAGTTCCGCGAATCTGATAATACTTTAACGAAGTTGGAATTTTTTTTAATAACTGTGTAAATAAATCTATTGTCTGCAGACCAGAAAACAAATAATAATACTAGAACTCATTAATGATCAATCCCTTTAATTGCAAAAATTAATTTCTAGTTGAGGAGATTAGTACTTCTCAGTTAATTGACTACAAGAAAAGACGGCCAAAATTTCAATTTTGGTTGGTTCAGTTTTGGAAACCAGAGAAGCTAAGCACCGGAAGGTTTCCTCTCAGGTCTCATTGTACATAAGAATTCAAGTATAACTCAGCAATACCATACCTTAAATCATTACTTCTTCACTCCATGGACACATTCCTTTTATTGCCAAACATGGTTGATTCTAAATCAAGACTTACAACTGAAGCGACAAAGTCCTCTGATATGAAACCTATCTCTAAATATCAAGAAAATAATTTGAAGCATAACTTTTAGAGTCCGCGAAACCAAAAGAATGCACTATAATAGATATTTTGTTCGAAAAGAGAAGCAGATCGAAACATGTACTCACAGGAGATACGAAACGAGCAATTCTTGACCTCATTGAAGAGGATAACATGTCGAGTACAAGAAACTTGCTGAAATGGTTCATATCAGTACACAAATTTCTGAAGAAGGAAAAATAGAAAAGTTTTCATTACCAAAACCACCAAGAACTATTAGCTGAAGATGTAGGTACCTACGAAGAAGCACTTTTTGTGAAACAATGATGGAGAAAATTCCCAAGACGATACTCTACTTAGAAAAATATTATTCACAGATGAAGCAAGTTTTTTCAACCATGGGGAAGTTAATTCACAGAACTGTCGATACTTTAGCAGATACAATTTACTCCCTTTTCATTTTACCAGAACGTAGCGACATCAGAAAGTGAATAATTTGGACTGGACTGATTAATAATCGTCTTGTAGGCCCGCTCTTCATCGTTGGAAATCTTACTGGAACTGCTTCAAGATAGAATAATACCAGCACTAATTGAAATGGACATCAATCTTGACGAATCTGGTACCAGATGGATGGCGCGCCAGTTCATAACACCCAAAATGTTAAAGCCTTTTCAAATCATGTGTTTCAGCTTCGAGTAATAGGTTGTAACATGACCTCATGGTCTTCGGATCTGGCACCACATGATTACATTCTTTGGGGTTACCTAAAAACAACCATTTATAATTGTCATATAATGACCGCGGAGCAGCTAAAGAGAAAAATAAATGTCGCAGCACAGGAAATACCTCAAAAACACGTGCGTTCTTTTATCCAACATGTTGATACAACAATTCAGTCTTTTTTTCATCTACGGAATGTTTGATATTAAGATTTTATGTTCTTGTCACTTGGTAAAGCAACAAAGAAATCCATGAAATCGTTCTAGGGTACCATCCATCTAGTGTTAAAACAGCATCCAATCTTAATGATTGATAATCCAACATATTGTGAAATTAAAGAACGCACCTAATACATCACAAATGTTGTCATTGTGAATAGGAGTATTTTTGAAAACTTGTTACATTAAAACTTTTACAATTTACAATATTAAAATGTTTGTTAGTTTAATCTTGTTAAATTTTGAATATTTGTTACATTGAAAATTTGATATCTTGTTAGTCGTGTGTGGATTAATTTATTGAAAATCAGCGTTAATAAATACATCACCTGTGATACTTACAAATGGTGTATGTTACATTTTAAAATACACACATCGGAAAAGTCTCTGGATATTTTGAAAAACCACAAAAGTAAACTGTGTATAATTTACATTGAACATTTAACGCATTTATATATTAAAATGTTCAAAGCCAAACACTTCATTCTGTATTTCTCGTTGTTTGGCGCCATCTATCTGATAAACATTCGGAGTACATTTCTTCTGCGCGAAATTTAAAATTAATATTGCTATTTTTTGACCATCCAGAAATGACAGTTGAAACTCAATGCTGAATGGATGTTAATTTTTCAATAAAACCAGTGTATCACCGTGGCACACAGTAAAAAATTAGTGAAAAATTTAAACACTAAAACCGGTGTGTTTAAATATTTAATTAATATTTAATTAATATTTAAATATTTACTAGGTCCAATTTATGAAATCGTAGAGGTCGTTTTAATAACCGTAGTGTACAACACTCTGTGTTAGAGAACTTATAGATAAATTAGTTATCTCCATTGGTAAATCTTTCATACAGATTTATAAGAATTTAATACTTTGTAGTGAATATTTAGAGTAATTTTGTAAATAGATTATTTTTTCTACGGCAATTAGAGTAATTTTGAAGGCAGAGAGAAATTAGAGAAAATAATTTTTACATTTTATAGTAGTGTAAAAAATAGTGTTTGCTGTACTAAATTTCATCTAAAATTTTTACCAGGTACACTACACATTTTACGCGACTCATATTTTTTGCTGTGTATCACCCTTTTTATTATTTTGATTGGTGTGCTTCACCTGCCCTTGAACAGATGACGCTGCCAGTTCATTCTTCATTGTAACTGGTATGTAGTTGAATTGGGACTGTGGTTTTAATTAAGACCAAAAAGAGAAAAAGTGTAAACGTCATTACGTTCTAAAAACAAATCAATTAATTCGATTTTTTTTTTTTTTTTTTCATTTAAAAGAATACATTGATTTCCTTTATGTTCTTTCCGATTCAAAAATCAGGAGAATACTTTAATAACAAAGAAAATCATTCTCAAACGATAGATGGCGTCGCTAATTGTTTTCTGCTAGTTCTGCTAAAGTCCCTAGATCTATCAGAGTAGCGCAATTTATCGCCATTTTGACTCCGAGCTGCGCGCCAAGTTTAAAATTTGATAGCCGCATAAATCACTCGTTATTAGTTGACTATAAAATCTTTCGATGTGTATTAATCACTATGAGGGATAAATGATGAATTAATTGTGTAATTAAAATCAAACTTGGTTGCCAAATATTACCTGTTCATTTTTTGTTGGAAAGAAAAACAAATTTTTTATTTCTTACTCGAAGAGAAATGTTGTGCAATGTCAAAGGCGAAGCAAGTCAATAAGTGAATAAATACAGAAAAATCAGAATTCTCATTCTGTTAGTTTTGGATGTTTGCAGATCGCTGGGAACGAAAACAACTTGTCCCCTGGACGTCGCCGCCGCCGCCGCCCGAATACACACACACAGAACGATATCTTCTGTGTGCACACGAAGATAAAAGCATTGTTCGGAATAAATTGCGCTTATCTCAGCCGAAACGTCAGGATGAAGTAAGCCCGAGTGCATCATGCATCATCGCGCTCGTGCCTTGCCGTGTGTGCGCGAAAATGCGCCTCGTCGGCGGATTCCTACTCCGCACACAAATATAAACAATTCCTCTCGACTTTATCGGCGAGATTACGCTAATTTAAGGCCGCAATGACAAAGGTTAAGCTGAACATTGTGATTGTTTACAGTCCGTCGTGAAGAGAATAATGCGAGTTAGGCGAACTTAATGGCCCTTGTGAACAACAAAGATTAGTTAAACGATCGTGTCGCCCACAAGTGGATGAACTTTTGACATCAGAAACGATTTGGTTATCAATACCATTATTACATACACAGGATGTCCATTTAAAATGGTTTCACTTCTACTACATGATTTATTTTCGAGAAGGCTTTCGACTACACCGCTGGTTAGAAAGAAGTCAGCAAAATCAAAAATAAAAAGTACTGCGTGATTTTTAATAAATGAGGATACTTTGAATTTGGCGCCATAGTTTTCAATGTATTTCATGTTTTAAATTTCAGACTCGACATGTTATTTTGCTTTGTTTATGTTTGCTTTGTTACTTCTACTTATTTTACTTTTACTATTTTATGTCAGCACTCAGCATCGGGTGTTGCCAACGTAAGAACAACTTCGTATGGCGGTAAATTCAAATCACCCCGAGTCCCAATTTGCTGAGTATTTCAACTGAACGTTCGTTAAATAATTTAATAACAATTTGCAATCTCTTGAAATGATCTTGGGGCGTTTCCGACTTAAAGAGAGAGAGACAGAGACATGTATTGATAGCTTCACATGATGACAGTCCATTAATAATTGGTTTTCCATTAGTATGTCAGAAGGTGGTCTCTCCTGAACATGTTTAATTAATAAATAGCAGCAAAACGCGCAAGAAAAAAAAAACTACTTCCCCGACGATCGATTTTGCGTTGCACTTTCAAGTCTTCCCCTCGCGAAAGAAAAAAAAAGATCACCTTGAAGTACACACCACACGACGAAGCGTAATGTAATTCCAGTCAGGTGCGGCAACGTTTTAAGTCTTCTCTCATGCCATATGCGGACGACGAGTTTATTGATTGTCAGTTACTTTCGTCGACGTTCCCAAGTTATTGCTGCGCCATCGTAAATCAAAAAGGAAAAAACCTGCAGAGTTTCCGAGAGGATTTGCAAGGCAAAAACGAGCAGGGATTTTAATTTGTGTATCATCCGCGGCGTGTGCGCGTATGGAATGAGAGGAAAGGAAGATGTCGCTTACTTTCCGGTTAATGGAAAAAAGTACAACATTATACAGGGTGACTGACAATTGTTCCGCCAAAAAAATAACCGCGATAAGAAGCGATGTCCGAGAGTATGGGAGAAATGTTAAAAAAACGCTTTCTACTTTAGTTTTCGAGAAATAATTAATCAAAAATTAGGCCCAAAACGACGATGTGCCTCTGGTTAAAACACAGAGGAGCAGATGAACGAAATAATTGCCCTCATAAAAGTTTTACGACAGGCACGGTCGCGGCGGCGGCGGCATCGCAACGATCGTAAACTTGACCTTTAAGTGGAATTTCACGTCGTGATTAATTAGATTTTTAAATACCACACTGACTTAAAGTTTGAACATCATCGGTTTTTAAATTACAATCTTTTTAAGCGACGTCGAAAAACACGAGATAAAACACAACATTCGACCTCAAGAATGTACACATAGGTGGCGCGCAATTTGGTTGCGACGCTCAACAGATGGAAACACAAACATTGCATTAAGATATACGACTTTCGCATTCAACACTTTCGCATAATTGTAAAAGTAAGCTCAAATATGTTTATCTGACACAACACCCTGTATACTGCCGCGTCTCCTTTTGTTTTTGAAATTAAAAGAAAATGTCCGACATGAAAACTGTAGATATTTTAACCATGTTTCAGCATCGCATCACTTAGATATACAGCAAACCTATAATTTTTTAACGGAACACCCTGTATATTGTTGCGTTTTTGAATTCTACGTTAAATTCTAGCCCGATTTCATGTGTCGCATCACGGTTCTAACGCGATTGGTTTCCGAGTTAGGAATTGAGCATCGGCAGGAAACTCAAAAACTTATGACGTCACGCTATTGACTGTCGCTAATTTGAATTCCGTATTAAATTCTAACCCGAATTCATTGATTGTCGAGTTACGAATTGAGCATCGACGGAAAATTCAAAAATTAATGACGTCACACCACTGACTGTCGCTTATTTGTGTGTTAAATTCTAACCTGAATTCATGGATCGCGTCATAGGTCTGACGTGAGTTAAGAATTGAGCATCGACGGGAAATTCAACTTGTGACGTCACGCCATTGATTGTCGCTTATTTGAATTCCGTGTTAAATTCTAACCTGAATTCCTGTTTCATGTGTAGTGATTGGTTTTCGAGTTTCGAATTGAGCATCGACGAAAAACTCAAAAACTTATGACGTCACGCCATTGACTGTCGCTTATTTGAATACCGTATTAAATTCTAACCCGAATTCATGTGTCACGATTGGCTTTCGAGTTAAGAATTGAGCATCGACAGGAAATTCAAAAACTTGTGACGTCACACCATTGATTGTTGCTTATTTAAATTCCGTGTTAAATTCTAACCTGACTTCCTGTGTCGTGATTGGTTTTCAAGTTTCGAATTGAGCATCGATGGAAAACTCAAAAACTTATGATGTCACACTATTGACTGTCGCTTATTTGAATTCTGTATGAAATTCTAACCTGAATTCATGTGTCGCATCGCAGGTGTGACGCTTGGTTTTCGAGTTACAAATTGAGCATCAACGGAAAACTCAAAACTAATTACAGCACACCATTGATTGTCGCATATTTGAATTCCATGTTAAATTCTAACCTGTATTCATGTGTCGCATCATATATCTGACGCGGTTAGTTCTCGAATTACAAATTGAGCATCGACGCAAAACTCAAAAACTTATGATGTCACGCCATTGACTGTCGCTTATTTGAATTCCGTGTTAAATTCTAACCTGAATTCCTGTTTCATTTCATGTGTCACGATTGGTTTTCAAGATACGAATTGAGCATCGATGGAAAACTCAAAAACTTATGACGTCACACTATTGACTGCCGCTTATTTGAATTCTGTATTAAATTCTAACCTGAATTCATGTGTCGCATCGCAGGTGTAACGCTGTTGGTTTTCGAATTACAAGTTGAGCATCGACGGAAAACTCAAAACTAATTACATAACACCATTGATTGTCGCATATTTGAATTCCATGTTAAATTCTAACCTGTATTCATGTGTCGCATCATATATCTGACGCGGTTAGTTCTCGAATTACAAATTGAGCATCGACGCAAAACTCAAAAACTTATGATGTCACGCCATTGACTGTCGCTTATTTGAATTCCGTGTTAAATTCTAACCTGAATTCCTGTTTCATTTCATGTGTCACGATTGGTTTTCAAGATACGAATTGAGCATCGATGGAAAACTCAAAAACTTATGACGTCACACTATTGACTGCCGCTTATTTGAATTCTGTATTAAATTCTAATCTGAGTTCATGTGTCGCATCGCAGGTGTAACGCTGCTGGTTTTCGAGTTACAAGTTGAGCATCGACGGAAAACTCAAAAGTCAATCACGCGACACATTTATTCTTGCACATTTGAATTCTATGCCAAATTCGAAACTGAAGTCATGTATCGCATCATAGGCTCAATGAAATTAGTGTTTGAGTTACAAATTGAGACTTAAAACTCAAAAACCAATCAAGAGACGCATTTATTTTTTCACACTTGAATACTGCGTAAAATTCTAACCTGAAATCATGTGTCGCATAAATTGACTAGCCGTGATTGGTTTTTGAGTTAACAAATTGAGCATCGACGGAAAACTCTATAATACAATCACGCCACAAACTTCGTTTTTAGGTCAACGTCCGACGCCGTAAGATACGAACTACTAGATATTTCAAAACATAGAGGACCCACTCATGTTGCTCATTGTGAAGTTGTTGGTTAAACGATGTGGAAAAACTTAACTTAACTAAACTTTTTTTTATTGTTTGACAAAAATTATTCTTTAATCCATCAAAATGTTAACTCTGACACACAATCAACATGTGACTTCATCTTGTTTGTTTTTTAGTTTTATTTTTTATTTTAATTTGGTAAGTGATGCAAAATTTTGTACAATTTTCCTTGTAAGGTTTTTCTCACTCTTCCAGCCTGAAGATGGCCTTAATTTAATTTTTTCGTTCATCAATTAATAGGCCCAAACACACATATATATATACAGGGTGTTTGTAAAATAAGTGCAAAAATTTTAACCACATTACCGTGAGAGCACATGGAACACATAACAGGGGGGAAATTATTTTATCCGCCCCTTATACGACGGTCATGAAACAACAAAAAACTTACGGAATCTGCTTCGCTGATCGTAGGCAATAGACATCGCAGGCGTGACTAATATGCAAACTCGCACTCACTCACCGAATAATATCTGTGTGGAAGAATACATTCAAACGTTCACTGGTTCACTACAGTGATTTAGGAAACTGTTCAAACTAGCGACACACACACGAAACGTTCCATAATCGCGTAAATGCTGGGTCATTAGCTGTAAAATGTTTTTACATGGATTTGGAAATGTGTTTCCATAAATCCGCCCGCCATGCTTCTTCAGTATTTCCTCGAGCTTCGCCGTAGATGAGAAACATATCTGTTCTCTCGCCGTTCGTGAATTGCGGCATTTTAATAAGTAACACTAAGCACAAAAAATAGTAATCGTATTTAGCTTTAACTCGTTCAACCACTTTTCACAAACTAAACCGTTGATCCCAAAGGATACGGAGCAATAAATTGTGTGTCATGATCATGAAAAATAAAGCAAATTCCTTGGCTACGATACAACTTACTGCGACGTGAAAAAAATGCTTTTATTGGCCGTCCGACTTCGGCAAAGGTCACTGCTCGATTGCAATTCTGTTTTTTGTTCCAGCAGATGCTTTCTGCGGTCGCAATAAAATTTCCTTTTCTCGACCTAACTTAAAGACATAGAAGTGCGATTAATTCTTGCCGGATTTTCAACTGCGATTTTCTCGAAATGTGTAAAACTTTTGTTAAGGACGTATGAGTTCAATCGTTGCCGTTTATGGTGATGTATTACAGGTTTAAATATTTGCATACAGTAAAAGAACACCCTGTATATGTAGCGTTATATTATCTTTACATTAAACTCCTGTGGAGTAGATTTGAGTTTTTCTACATCGTCTACTAGATATTTACTTGACAAATGCTTGCAAATCACCTGAAGCAGATTATTCCATGCAAAGGATCACAACGGCCCGCCCCACTTTGAACACATGCTGTGACAAGTCAACAAGTAAATCACTAAAGCGAAAAACAATTTCAATCTCCGCGTTCAAAATTCCTAGTATTTTTCTTTCACTTTAATTTAAATTGTATTGAAAAAAAAGTTTTTTCCACAAGAAACGTGTATGTACTTCATAAACAGAATTTAAAACATTTAAATCAGTACTTATTTTTCTCCAATTAAAGGCAAGCGTTCACAGGCTCGCATCGCACGCGTCGCACGCATCGCATAAATGATCTTTTCTATAGTTTTATATGACGCTGCGTTAACTAGGCCGCATAGCAGCGATCGCATTACTGACAATGCGACTAGCATTCTCGAGAGAGCAACTTCTGCGATTCTTGCGATTCGTGCGGCTGACGTCATTTACAAATTCGGACTAGTGCAAGCTGTCAGTTGAATCGAATCATAGGTTTTATTAGGGTGATATTATAAATTTTAAGTAGGGAACCAATTATAATAATGTCTTCCTCGGTATCACTCATTGTTTATTAAATATTGTTCTTAGTTTTCTTTCACACTGCGTAACGTATGTACGCTGTCACGAAAAATGCTGGTAGTGCGAATGATGCGATGCTTGTATGTTAACGTGCACGCCAAATGCTATGCGATTCTTGCGATGCGTGCGACGCGTGCGATGCGAGCCTGTGAACGCTTGCCTTAATTGTTCGCAATTCTGAACTTCATTTACCTGTCCACCGGATGAGTATCATCTATTATTTTTTGTCCTTCTAATTTACATATTTGTTCTTTTTTTTTGTCCGTCCTAGTTTTCCTTTGTTCCTTCTTGCTAAATCTCAATTACACTGAAATTAACTTTTTGTGCTGTAATTAAAAAGAAAAAAAAAATCGTGCGGCACCATCTAGGTATGTAAATTTTGTTGGACTACGTTTTTTTTTTCGGCGCGAAATTTGAAATACATATCTAAAAATTATCAGGCATTTAGAAGAAAGAATGAACCGAAATCGTGTTTCGTTGAACTACGATTTTTGCGCGAAATTTGAAATTAATTTTTATTCGTCGAGAAACATCGATATTCTGTTCAGTTAATTCTTCAGTTGTTGATCGATTGTCTTTTGTTTTTACAATTTTTTTCTTGTCTTTTTTTTGAATTTTTATATTTCGTTTTTTTTTTATGAATCGATTGTCTTTTGCTTTTATCGTCATTATTTTTGAATTTTTTATATTTTGCTTTTCTTGCCGTTCCATTCAAATTGTCATTTTTTTTAAAAATTTATTATTAATCAACTGATTTGTGCTGTAATATCGACCGTCTTTTGTTTTCTTTTCTTTAACTTTGCATACTTTCGATTAACTTTTTTGTTCTAGCGGCCGGATGAGAAACGTCAATATTCTACTCACTTGATTCGTCGTTGTTTGGCGCCATTGGATAAATTTTTTCGGCGCGAAATTTAAAAATTTAATTTTTCGTACTTGCTTCATTTTTGTATATCTTCCTGCGCAGAGTCAGAATCGTAGATCTTCTCCTGTTTTCTGTTCGGTTAATTCTATATTTTGATGTCGCTTAGGAAAAAAGTGCAACATTATACAGGGTGACTGACAATTGTTTCGACAAAATAAAACACGACAAGAAGCGATATCCGAGAGTATGGGAAAAATGTTAAAAATTATTTTAGTTTTTGAGAAATAATTAATCAAAGATTAGCCCCAAAAGGACGATGCGCATCTGGTTTAAAAGCAGAGTAGAGGAGAGATAGTATTAAAGATGCAGAACTATGCGGAATTAAATGCAAAATGGAATCAGGCACCACCCTGCTCATTTTAAATTGTCATCGCTCCCCGTCCGGTTGCATAAAAACATTTATTTCAAAACTAAATCAGGTACTCGAACATGTTCTTAAACCAGATTACAATATATTTGTGACTGGTGACTTTAATATTGATTACTTAACTGATACTAACAGTAAATTAGAAATATTAGATATTATGTCTAGTTATAATCTTTGACAAATTGTAGATAAACCAACCCGAGTCACATCTACTTCTTCAACGCTTCTTGATCACGTATATACTAACATTTTAGATGTAAACAATGTCGCTGTCTCGGACTGCATTTACTCCGATCATCGTATGATTAAGTTTTATTCTGGAATTAATTGCAAAAATACTTCTAACTTATCAACATGCAAGAGAATTTTCAATAATGATAAGATTGCACAATTTCGTACTGCACTTATGAATGTAACATGGAATTTCCCACACAATGTCCAAAACACAAATGATAAATTTACGTATTTCTGTAACTTATTTAATTTTTACTTTGAAACCTATTTTCCTATAAGGCAAGTGAAGGTTACAAACTCTAATAAAAACTGGGTTACTCCAGAAGTTAAAATCAGTACGAGCAGACTTAAACAACTCCATCATGATACGAAATCTAATCATGAGCTCCGCCATGAGTATCGTATTGCTAAACGTGAACATGCTGCTTTAATTGAAAACACTAAGAAACAATATTACCAAAATATCGTTGTAAATGCTCCAAATCCTAGTAAAACAATCTGGTATGTAATAAATGAATTATCGAAGGTCCAACGAAACTCGAAAAACATTGTTTTAAACATTAATAATACCTTGGTTGCCGATCCTCAAAAATAGCTGAAGAATTCAATAGTTTCTTTATCGAAGCTCCTATGAATATATTTAAAAATATCCCTATTACTAAGAATGATGTACATAAAGTGCATACTAACACCAACAGCATGGCACTCCTGGCTGCATCAGTAAATGAAGTTCTTTTAATTTTATCTCGGCTAAAAAATAAGTCTTCTGCGGGATACGACGATATCCCTATATTTCTACTAAGGGAAGTCGGTGACTTGATAGCTGAACCAGTAACAGATATAATAAATACTTCCTTATCCGAAGGGGTTTTTCCGTCACACTTAAAGATTTCTCGAATCTGCCCCATTCATATAAAAAAGGATGTTAAATCACCCGAAAACTACCGTCCCATAGCACTAACGTCAGCTTTCTCAAAGGTTTTCGAGTATGTGATGCTAGACAGGCTAATGTCCTTCTTAAGTAAAAACAATATTCTAGCAGAAAGTCAACACGGTTTCCGTCCTAAAAGATTAACTCTCACTGCAATCAGCTCTTTTTACAATAAAATCATCGATTACCTGGACAGGGGTGAATGTCCAATCGGGGTGTTCTGCGACCTTAGTCGAGCCTTTGATTGCGTAAATCATAACATGCTCATCGATAAGTTAAACAATGTCGGAATAAGAGGTGTAGCTGCCAATTGGTTCCTTTCTTATTTGTCTGACCGGAAGCAGTTTGTTGAAATTATGCACTCTGAGACTGGTGAACCAAAAAAGAGATATAAATCTAACCTAGCTTCTAATGAAACAGGTGTCCCTCAGGGCTCCATTCTCGGCCCAATTCTTTCTTTACTATTCGTTAACGATCTTCCACAGCATCTCTCCGAGTATGATTTAACAGTATATGCAGATGATACTTCGGTTCTTATTTCAGAAAAACCTCTTGAAAACTCCTTAATGAATAAACTAACCTCTTGGTTTTCCTCTAATAATCTCTATTTAAACATCTCCAAAACATGTTATCTCCAGTTTCACAATAGACAAAACCCCTTCTTACCACCTTTGAATATAAATGTAAATAATATGCCTGTGACTCATGCTGAAGGTACACGTTTTCTTGGAATAAATTTAGAAGAGACCCTACATTGGAATGTCCACTGCTCAAAATTACAATCTCTTTTGAATGTAATCTGCTTTCAGATGAGGTTCCTAAGAAAGGTTCTCTCGAGGCAGCAACTGTCAATAATATACTATGCTCAGTTTTACTCTAAAATATCTTATGGGATTATTCTCTGGGGTGCTTCTCCAGCTGCAAACCGTATATTCCTAACACAAAAAAGGATAGTGAGGCTAATTGCTGGTGTCCCTTTTCTGGAATCCTGTCGCAACCTATTTAAAGAACTGAAAATTCTAACGCTTACTTGTGTTTATATACTAGAAATTTGCTCGTTTATCTATCGAAACAAATCAAATTTTATAAAAAATAATTCAATACACGACCACAACACCAGACATAATCAAAATTTTCATTTACCTTTACCACGTACAGACACCTCTAAGAGTTCTATGACCTTCACTGGCTTAAAAATTTTCAATCAAATACCTCAGAATATTAAAAGTCAAAAGCCATTTAGTAGATTTAAGACGTCTCTCAAAACTTTTCTGATCAATCATCCATTTTATAACTTACAAGAATTTTTTGAATTTTTAATCTATTGATTGTGTCCTTTGTTGTTAGTTTGTGTAAGCAACCGGACGCGGACAATTTTTTTTTAATTGTTATTTCTTGTATGTAGTAATCGTTTTTTTTAATGTGTTAATGTCTAAATATTTATGTACCTGACGATGATATGTATGTATCTTATGTAAACTCGATTTGACGATCCTATACATTTGTATTATGTCTCTTGGAAAATAAATAAACTAAACTAAACTAAACTAAATATGTATTTGTGACAAGGGCAAAACAAGGATACCTTTTATTTTTTTTTACAGTGTAATTTATGACCCAATATTATTATTACTATTATTATTATTATTATTATTATTATTATTAAGAGAAGCAGCAGTGGCCCTAAAGTTTTTCTATGATGAAAGAAGAAATGTCGGCAAAAGAAGATTTGCACAGTGAACGCGGAAATCTTCAAATTAATATTTTTTTATTTTATTCATTCATTTTATTTATTTTATTTATTTATTATCTATACCTACTTTAAGCATTGCTTCAAAAAAAAAAAAAAAGAAACATAACTGATTCCCAATCCAATATTTGCAATTATAAATGTAAACATGATTATATTTTCAATTTTTTGAATTATGTATATCTTTGCCTATATCCATGTTCCTATCTTCAACTATCTTTGCAATAATGTTCTCAAAATGTGCAATTTTTGACGTAAAATAAAACAAAAGACGATCCACAAAAAAATTATAAATTAAAAAAATAGCATAGAAATAAAAAATTCTCATTAAATAAACAAAACTGGGCCGATTTTCTAAAATTAAGATATACTTTAAGACATTTGACAATTGCGAAATTTTCGATGTAAAGCAAAACAAAAGACGATCGAGAAATAAAGAAAATTAAAAAAAAAAGATAAAAATAAAAAAATATCATTAAATAAAGAAAACTGGTTCGACTTTCTAAAAATAAGATTTGAAAATTGTGCAATTTTTGACGTAAAATATAACAAAAGACGATCGAAAATTTTAAAAAAATTGAAAATTTAGAAAAAAAAATTTAAAAAATCTCATCATAAACAAAACTGATTTCAGTCATGTTTAAAATTACTGATTTAAGCGATGCGTTTTTATTTTTAAAAATCATGATTTAGAAAAAAAATTTCAAGGTTATTGATGAAATGCACTTTGTTTTTATTGAAAAAAATATCCAAAAAAATTTTGATTTTTTTAATCTACATATTCCTGAATCTAATAACAAATTGAGGAATTTTCTGCTTCTCCGTTTAATTTATAAAACCACTAATTGTGCTCGGGAATCGATTGCCTTCTGTTTTTATTTTTTTTTTAATAGTATCGTTATACAGGGTGTTCCAAAATTCAGTACGCAAATTTTGTGTGCGAGTAAAGGATGTCAAGATGAATAAATTTTGTTAACGAATTTAGATTTTTTATTTAAATCAGTGATTTTTGATTATTTAAAGAAATCGTGATTATTTAAAAAAAAATCGTGATTTTTATCAACACTGGTGACACGCATTCACATACGCGATTTGATCAAAAATTGTAACAGTAGCGACGTTCAAAACAATTATGTCTCCGACAGCGACAGCTGGTGTAAGCGAAACTGGGGGGAGCTGGACATATTCGCTGAGCGTTAGCTTTGTTTAACACACATAAACAGAGAACAAACAATAAATAGCGCACATCGTGCGCCCTTGGACGTTACAGGCAGTGCATTGACTCCCGCGATCACCAGAATTAAATCCTTGCGATTTTTTTTTGTGTAAATAATAATAAATAATCCACAAGCATTAACAAACGGATTTGTTACCCTCATTTCATACGCAATTCCAGTTATTTTAGAAACAACTCGGATTCCGTTCCCAGCTGTTAAACGCGTAATAAAACTAATTGAGATGTGCGCAAGCGAGTACTCAATAAAAAACTTTATAGTCCTATTATACTGTCGCATTTTTTATAGAACGTGATGTCGCAGCTTGATTTTAGGATAATTATTTAATTAATTATAAAATGTTCAAAAGATTTTTTAAACATAACCCCCGTAATCTGTGATTCTACTATGCGCCTTTTTTTTGTCGGAACAATTGTCATTCACCCTGTATAAAAGTTCTAAGATCAGCGTTCTCATTCTCAATCATATTTACATACTCGGAACATGGTTTTAACATCGATTTAAAATTAGACTAAGAAGGGTCACTTGTAAAAGGGACTCCCTGACAGCACCCCCTGCGTATTTAAATCAAAACAATTATTCACGGCTTCACGCATCTGACCTTGTGAAGAAAGTTTCGATTTGATCGCAAACATTTGTTCGCCGGCGTTAATTAAAACCGACCACAAAGAAGAAAGCGCAATCATTAACGAATATGTGTGTCATCCGTGAATTATCCGGCGTAAAGTAAGTGGTGCAGTAGGGTAACGTTAACAGATGACATTTCCGTGTTGTACGTATACCCACCACAGCTGCACATCATAATCGACGAGCATCGTCGTTTACCTGATGTCTTCGGATTGCAAGGAGAAGAAGATTCCATTGCGGTTTAACAGTTGGAAATAGAATACGTCGTATTATAAGTTTGAATACGCAGGAGGATCCTACTTTCTCCTGCCATCCAGAAACTAAGAATCCGCCGGAAAAAATCGCATTATCTTTCGTCATTGGGCAATGGAGGAAGACCTAACGGTGCTGGATCGTTAGCGCCGCGTTTTTTCTTTGTGTGTGCAGAGACGTTAATGTTACGTTAATTTCGTGCTGTTATTGCTAACGATGTGTAGTGATTACGTTAACTGTTTCCTTCGCAATAAAAAAATGCGCTTTAACTAATAGTATTCACAGAAGAGACACAACTTTTTTTAAAGTAACGGTAAAAGATATACGCAGAATAAGTGAAATGTCTAAGAATTAAGTTCTTTAACGACTTAAAGTAGGTCATTAAAGCGTTCATTTTGGTAGGTTGGCGACAACATGCGGTGACATCTCAAATAACCTCCAAGTTGACGTTTGTAAACATAACCTCCAAATTGACATTTGTTTGAAATGACCAACCGCCACAAAACACAACAAAATTTTCCCACATTTACATCTAAGAACCAAAATATTAATTATTTTTTTCTGCATATGGTTCTAGTATACGAATTCTAATTTTTTTACCCTAAACGTGTAGTAGGCCGAAAGGAATTCAATTCAAACATATACAGAGGCTGAAATAACGTCGACAAATGACAACAACACCGACACGTCTCACTCACAGCCCCCAACGACGTTAACAGAGCCGCGCAGACATTCTTCATTTTCGATGTCGAACATCTGTTGCAACGCCTGGTCCACATTCTGAAATATTCATAAACACTGCGGGACGTGATGTGATGCGGGGTGACGAGGGTTCAAGGCTGAGCCGCCCGGAAAACAGGACAAAAGGGCCCACACCAAAAAGGGTACGACGCGCCCGTGAATATTTGAAACTGTTTTAACTGGAAAGGGGTGGCGAAGTTCACTCTAGAGTAATCAAGTGAGAAAAAAAATTAAACATCGAAATACGAAAAAAACATCGACAAGCAAAAACAAGATGAATGAAAAACAGAAGCAAATCCAAATTCCTCGGTGACGTGTGAGAAATTCGAAACAAAAGAACAATGAAAATGTAAAAAATAAGACGGACGAAAAAACAAATGAAAATCAAAACCTAGTAAAGAAAGAAATTTTTAAAAACGACGCTAAGCATTAAAGAAGTTCGATGATACTTTTTCGACGGAGTATTTGAAAATATCGGTGGTTAATAAAAACAAAAGAAAGCTGTAGAGAATGCTAACATAATGCCAAAAATTGACTCAACAAAACTAGAATAAGTAAAAACGAATTATGATGGATGAAGTCAGTTCCAAAAAAAAAATAATTAAAAACAAATTTAAAAACTAAAAGACAAAATTGTTAACTTTTTAGAAAGTTCCCTGCAGAAACGTCGATGTTCCTTTGTTTTTCGTAGTGTCGCGTTAAAAATAAATTTACGGAAATTAACTTTAATTTAATTTTATTTCAATCTAAATTATTTTAAATTATAATTGCTCTAAGTCCTCTTAAATTATATTTAATTTATCCTTAACGTTAATCACTTATCTTTAAACTTTATAGTTCTAAACATAATTTTACTTGGCTTTACTTATTTTAGACTTAATCACTTAACTTAAAAGGGGGAGATAAAGCCCACTCGTTTGTCTTTCTTTCTTTCGCGCACTTGACTTCTCACTAATTAATAATAATCTAATTAATGTCTAACTACCTGCGGGTCGATCTTTTATACATTTCCTAAATCTACGTCACAATTGGTTCTCTCGTTCTGGTGGCTGGGGGTTCGGTCCAAAGTACAAAGTTCTAAAGGTGTCAGCATCAATTAACCCTTGTCAAATTTGTTTTCTTAAAACGTTCTAATTGCCTCGATCTTAATTGGCACATGTAAACAACACGCTTACATTCCGCATTTCTACGTAAGTGGAATGCGAGCATGTGTAACGCGGCTTGTCCTACTAATCGTCAATGGGTGCTGATCCTGCATAATTTTGAAATGCACATAATAGCAATAATTACGAAACGAGTTTAAATTTACTTATTTTCCCAGATAATGACATCGTGACAGTATTTCGTTGTTTGTTTGATTTAGGCCCGATTTTACAATCGTCGGATAAGCATTATTATTGGTATAACGTGACGTAGGTGTGACGTAGATATGGAGGAACATTAAAAGATATTCGGCGAACAATTATTCCGTCCTTATTCCACGATTGTAAAACTGGGCCTTACTGATTTAAACAATTTACTTAATTTATATTTCTTTCAAATGTTCGATTTGGACAGCCTTTACTTTGTTGTATTCCATAATTTGAAAATGACATTTAATATGTTGAAACTGCAGTAACTGTGTTACAATAAATAAGTGGCGAAACAAAGTAAAAAACTGTGCATTTTATATTTCTTTAATTATTTTTTGTTCTTCTAATTCGTTTGTAGTTTCTAGTTTTCGTTTGTCCAACTCTTTTCATAAAAAAAACTTAAATAAAGAACAATGAAAATGTAAAAAAATAAGACAGGCAAAGAAACAAACGAAAATCGTTAGATTTTGGAAATTCAAAAAATGGTTAAAAAAAAAACAAACCGGCGGAGTATTTGAAAATATCACGAGATTAACAAAAACAAAAAAAAATCTGTCAAAAACGCTAACGTAATATCAAAAATTGACTCGATTAAAGAATACTCAACAAAACCAAAATATGTAACGAGTTATGAAGAATTCAGTCTCAAGAAAATAGAAAAAATAATAAAAAAATTGAAAAGCTAAAAGAAACTTCCCTCAGAAAAGTCGATATTCCTTTATTTCTTGTTGACTTTATTGTTCGCATTTCGTTCTTATTTGTTTCAGTTCTCTTTGTTTTATTTTTATCCAATTAATTGTTCGCATTTATACAGCGTGATTTTAAAAAAAATTTATCGACTCTTGCCATGGAATTTGAACGGCATGTCGTAGCTTTACTGTAAAATAGCACGAAGGAGTGCAATGACGTACTTTTCACTTAAGCTAAGACATGCCGTCCAGATCTCATGGCAAGAGTTGATAAAAAATTTAAAAAAATCTCTTGGTATATGTACTTCATATATCTATCTACCCGATGAGTAAGATCACCTATTTTTTGTTCTTCTAATTTGTTCTATTTTTTGTTCATCCACGTTTACTTTCGTTCCTCCTTTCTAAATTTAAATGACACTGAAATTAAATTACATAACTTTCGATGCTGTAACTAAAAGAATGAAATCGTGTGGCGCCACCTATATAAATCTCGTTGAACTATGTTTTTCAAGCGCGAAATTTGAAATGTTCAAAAATTATTATCGAAGTTGCCAGTGAACGTCGACGGTTTTTTTTTTAATTTCTCTATAATAAAAAAAATTTAGGTTTCAGTTTTAGGTTCCGCCATAAAAATATTTCTCGCATTCTTGATGTGTTTTTATGCGATTTTAATCAGAAAGAAAAAATGAACCGAAATTGCGTTGCGTCAGCGCCATCTACGCAAAATGTTCTTGAACTACGATTTTTTGCGCGAAACTTGAAATAAATTTTTCTTCGTTTATATTCTAACCATCCTCATGCAGCTGGATGAGAAACGTCGATATTCTATTCACTTAATTCGTCGTTCGTTGATCGATTGTCTTTTGTTTCTCTTCTATAGTTTTTTTAATAAATTTATTAATCTACATACTAACTCGTGTAATCGATTGTGAAAAAATTGACTAGCACCAATAAGTTTCAATTCAAATTGTGTTGTAGAATCGATTATCGTTTGGTTCTTAATTTTTAAATTTATTATTATTTCTAAATTTTTGTTATGTTGTTTTTTTGTTTTGTCACCGTTATTTTCAATTTGTTTTTTTCTTCTTCAAAATTATTAATCTACTGAATTGTACTGCTTAATCGACCGTCTTTTGTTTCTCTTTTCTTTAACTTTTTTTTACGTTTTTTTTTATTTATTCCTGAATCTAGTAATAGATTTTAGGCATTTTGGTAACACTTGGGGGTTTTCTGTTTTTTACACGTTGGTGCATTCCAAGGAAGGTAATAATTTAATTGGCCGTTGACATCTACATAGGTATTCCTAAAAGAAATAATTTATGAAAGATAGAAACAGTTAGGAACCACAACGCACCCCTGTGGACTTAAAATGTAGACGTGTTTTTCGGATTAGGTCTGTAAGCTTTTAATTCTGCAACTACTGTTAAGTTACATTAAAATATTTACAAAAAGACAACACAAAAATCAATTTAATAATCATTAAAAAATTAGAAAAATAATAATTTATCTTGGTTGTTATAGGTAGGTACTATAATACTTCTTCTGTAAATGTAGTCGTGGTATTTGGTTAAGTATTGGAAAGTTTAATCAATTTACTTTTAATTACGGAGAATAGCGCGTTTTAACTTTTATCCTTTTTTAGATCCACTCGTAAATTTACTGATTAATTAAGAGACAGAATAAATGGGAAAACACTGTTTAATTATATTTAATTTGCTATTGCCCATTAACGTAGGCAATCAGTATCGTGAATTAAAGTTGAGGGATGCTGGAAAAAGAAAGAGAAAATCCAGGACAAACTGTGTCTTGACTGCTGTAAATTCATTAATTTCTTTTTTGGAGAGTAAGTTCATTAGCCATAACAATTTTGTCCTTTCTTAAATGGAACGTTCACGAAAAAATGTGTATTATCAAATACTTAAACAGCGTTCACAATGACTTAACGTAACAAAATGAACCTCTAAATAGAAGTTTGAAGCGTTTTGTTTTCACGTAAATACTTAAAATTCTAAACTGAAACTAATTAATGTGTTTAATTATGAACAGTAAATCATTTAAATTTAGAATTACTTCGTTTACATTAACAAACAGTGCATTCAAATTATTGATTTACGTTACGTTAAGTTATTGTGAACGGGGTATTAAATCTTGTGAAAATAAAATTTGGTTTTTTTCTGTATCTTTCGGGTGTGCCAATACTATCATTAATTGAGCGAAAATTTAACGAATATTTTTACACAATAAATTTTTCCGTAACAAATTTGTAAAACAGTTTTCCAGGCACGTAATCGACGTTTCGATGTTGCATTAACGGCTCTCTCAAGCTTAGTGCCGCTTGAAAACATCGATGTTTCTTATTTTCAAAAAGATATATCGATGTTTAAAACCGGTCGAACATCGATGTTAAGCTGAATTATAAATTTAAAAAAAAACGAGATTTCAGTGAAATGAGTGAAAGTTGCGAGAAATAATTTGAAAGAGAAAAATAAATGTCGCGTAATTTAATTAAAAAAGGACAAGAAGCAACATCAGTGCGGCACTAGAATAAAAAGAAGATTGAAATAAGCGGCAATGAAATAAACAATAATGATATTAAAAAAAATAAAATGATCAAAACCACGGCGAAGAAAATCTAAACACTTAACAGTAAACAAAAGAAGACAAAATAAAAAAGAAATAACTAGACGGAAATATGCAAAATACTTACAAAGGCAATAAGACATAAACATAAAAAGTAAAACAATTGCAGCAATTATTTTTAATCAAATGACTAGTAGAAAGCAAACTCAAATTAAAAAAAACTTGGTGTAGGGAAAAATTTATTGTGTAGGAAAAAACAAAAGACAACTAAAACAAACTACAACCACGAAATGCAGCATTCATGAACTAAACAAAAAGCGAGATGGTAGATGATAAGGATGAGAGTCCTGCGGAAGGTGACTGAAATATAAATAACCTAATTAGAAAAAAATTAATTTTAAATTTCGCGCCGAAAAAATTCCGTCGAAATTTACATAGATGGCGCCAAACAACGCCGAAATACGTATTAATTAATCAAACAGAAAACGAGAGAAAATCGGTGGTTTTCATTCAGCATAGAAATAATTGATGTATAGATGACAAAGTGAATTTTAAAATTCTCGCCGAAAAATTTTTAGTTCCACAAAATTTACATAGATGGCGCTAAACAACAACAAAATATAGAATTAACCGAAAATGAAGCAAATTAAATTCAAATTTCGCGACGAAAAAATTTAATCCGGGAGGCTTTAACCAATGGCGTCAAACAACGACGAATCAAGTGAATATCGACGCTTCTCATCAAACTGCATGAGGATGATTAAAACATAAACGAAAAAATTCATCAAAAATATATAAAGTTAAAGAAAACAAAACAAAAGACGGTCGATTTCACAGTTGGTTAATAATAAATTTAAAAAAAAACAATTTGAGTAGAATGACAAAGAAAATGAAATATAAAAATTCAAAAAATAATGATAATAAAAACAAAAGACAATCAATTCACAAACGAAAACAAAATATAAAAATTAAAATTAAAAAAACTATAGAAGAGAAACAAAAGACAATCGATCAACGAACGACGAATTAAGTGAATAGAATATCGACGTTTCTCATCCAGCTGCATGAGGATGATTAGAATAAAAACGAAGAAAAATTTATTTCAAGAAAAAAAAAACAAGTTGAAAATAACGGTGACAAAACAAAAAAAACAACATAACAAAAATTTAGAAATAATAATAAATTTAAAAGATTAAGAATAATACAACCAAACTATAACCGATTCTACTACACAATTTGAATTGAAACTTATTGGTGCTAGTCAATTTTTAATAAATTAAAAAAAAACTGATTGAAAGAAAAGATGACAAAATAAAATGAAACAATAGAATTAAAAATAAAATAAAAACAAAAGACAATAGATTTTACAACACAATTTAATAAATTAATAATTAAAAAAAAAAACTAGAAGAAGGATGAGGAAGCAAAGAAAATTATGTAATTGTGAGGGACGGACGGTTAAAAATGATGATAACAGAAAGTTGATGAATTGTCCTTTACCTTCAACTTTATCAATTTTACAAGGCCTCTTCGAAACACTATGTTTTTCTAGATATCTCCACGAGAGTAAGAGAAGTTCTATTGTTATGCCCAAACTAATTAGGTCTTAATTTCCAAAATTAATTACACCACAATAGTAATCAACCACTTCTTCTCCTAATTTTTTACTGAAATAATAATCAGACCATAAAGGATTCAAGGATTGACGAAAATTACTTCCTTTCTCTTAAAAATTACAACTTGAAAAATAAAGAGAAAATTTATAAAAATAAATACAGTGCTCGCCAGATAAGTCGGGCCATGTGGGTTCTTTTTTATTAGTAGCAGTAGGAATATTTTGGTATTCTATAAATAGGTGGCATCATCTCAAACTAAAATTATACTGTGAAATTTGGAACAATGTCCAAAGGTATACGGGGGAGGTGCTAAAAATGAAGTTCAGACCAAAGTTGCTTTACTGGCTTTATTTTAAAAGATGCAGGAAAAGTTATTAGAAAAAGTCTTACATGGTAGTCAAATTATTAACAAATATTAATTTGCTGCGAAATGTTGCAAGAGCTCTTCACGATAGAACCATATTGTGTATCGAACGAGGAGGGCGCCACACTGAAATTTAATTTCTTTTTTTAAATTAATTTTTTTGTTAATAATTTAACTTTTTCCTGTATCTTTTAAAATAAAACCAGTAAAGCCACTTTACTCTTGTCCGAACTTCATTTTTAGCACCTGTATATCTTTGGACATTAATTTTAGTTTGAGATGATGCCACTTATTTATAGAATACCAAAATCTCCCTACTGCTACTAATTTTAAAAAAAATATATGACACGACTTATCTGGCGGTCACTGTATATTCAGACCAAGTAAAACAATTACAAATCAAATGAAGGAATTTGGCATGAAGCGAAATTCTAAACAGAAGATAATAACTCAAAATCGTATATTATCAAATAACAATCGAGACAATTTAAATAAGGCACAAAATTGATTGCATTGATAATATACGATTTTGAGTTATTATCTTCTGTTTAGAATTTCGCTTCATGCCAAATTCCTTCATTTGATTTGTAATTGTTTTACAACTCTGGAACTAGATACAGAGTCGGACGAACTTTTTGTACTTGAGATGCACTCTACAAGACGAGCACTAGAGTTGTGCCCATAAATTACATTCTAAGGTCACTCTCGGCTAATATTGTGGTCTCTCTCGCACAAACGAGTTTATACATTTTGTTTCTCACACAAGAATCATAAAAAACTAAATCAGGCGTGTGTTTCCATAGCAACAAACACATTTTCTACACCCTACTTAAAAGTGCGGCGTAAAAAGTTCGCCCGTTGTCATGGAAATCATGTAAACATTCGACTTCTTAAAACTGATGAGCGAGACACAAAATAAGCGAAAAATTGTGAGTGAGAAAGATGCGATTACACACTCGAGGTGCGCTCGAAGGTATAGTTTATGAACACAAGCTAGCTGTTTGAACTGTCGTGCTATATACCATGGCCATTTACATGATTTTTGCAAAGGTCATTTCGATGACGTAGTATTCCACATGTGTGCCGGTTTCTCTATGATTCATAATGCCGCCGGCTTTATCAATGCCACTGCAATTCTTCGAATTTGCAAAGGTTAATAATGGCTCTCATCTCGGCCGAGGCTTTTGATAAAGCGAGCCGCTGTTATGCTTATTTACATAATTTTTAGGTGGGCGAATTTTCCACGGTCGCGTTGTATTGAATTTAACTTACGTACTGAGCTTAATAATTATGAAACTGCAATTCTTCGAATTTGCAAAGGTTAATAATGGCTCTCATCTCGGCCGAGGCTTTTGATAAGGCGAGCCGCCGTTATGCTTATTTACATAATTTTTAGGTGGGCGAATTTTCCACGGTCGCGTTGTATTGAATTTAACTTACGTACTGAGCTTAACAATTATGAAACGCTCGATTTCTTACATAATAAGTGGAATTTTTCTTTTAATATGAAACAATGATATTTAAAAAAAACAAAAGGCAATCGATTTTGCAGCACACTAGATTAATACATTTAAAAAAAAAACTGTTTGGAAGAAAACAAAATAAATGAAAATGAACAATAAAATTAAAAAAATAAAATAAAAACAAAAAAAAATTGAAACAGAAGGAATTTAGAAGAAAAAAACGATTTGAAAAGAACCACGACAAAACGAAATAACAATTTAGAAATAATAATAAAAACAAAAGACAATCGATTTTACAACACAATTTAATATGTAGATTAATAAATTTTAAAAAAAAACCTGTTTGGAAGATGACAAAACAAAACAATAAAATTAAAAAAATAAATAAAAACAAAAGACAGTCGATTTTACAACGCAATTTAACAAAATAATAATTTTAAAAAATTAAAAGAACGATGAGCAAAGCGAAAAAATTGATGTAATAGAATTTTCCTATTAACACGAAATAATAAAGTTTTAAAAACAATTAAAAAAGAAACAAAAGACAATCAATTTTACAGCAGAGGAGATAAATAAATTTAAAAAAATGTTTGGAAAGAAATATAATAAAGCAAAGAAAACAAATTAAAATGAAACAATAGAATTAAAAAGTAAAATAAAAACAAAAGACAATCGATTTTACAACATAATTTAATATGTAGATTAATAAATTTAAAAAAAAACCTGTTTGGAAGATGACAAAACAAAACAATAAAATTTTAAAAAAAACATAAAAACAAAAGACAGTCGATTTTACAACGCAATTTAACAAAATTATAATTTTAAAAAATTAAAATAACGATGAGGAAAGCAAAAAAATTGATGTAATAGAATTTTCCTATTAACACGAAATAATAAAGTTTTAAAAACAATAAAAAAACAAAAGACAATCAATTTTACAGCAGAAGAGATAAATAAATTTAAAAAAAATGTTTGGAAAGAAATATAATAAAGCAAAGAAAACAAATGAAAATGAAACAATAGAATTAAAAAGTAAAATAAAAACAAAAGACAATCGATTGTACAACAGAATTTAATAAAATAATAATCTTAAAAAAATTTAAAGAACAATGAGAAAGCAAAGAAAATAAATAATAAAATTCTTGGTTATTTTTCTCCCCCTCTCCTTTGTATAACAAAACATAAGTATACTGTGCCCCCCCCCCCCAAGATTAAGTACTGGGTGCGCCACTGCAAAACAAAGAAAACAAATGAAACAGCAGAATTAAAAAAAAAATTAAGAGAACGATGGAAAAGCAAATAAAATTATGCCGGGTGATTTTTAAATTTTTTATCAACTCTTGCCATGAAATTTGGACGGCATGACTTAGCTTAAGTGAAAAGTACGTCATTGCACTCCTTGATGCTGTTTTACAGCAAAGCTAAGACATGCCGTCCAGATTTCATAGCAAGAGTCGATTAAAATTTTTTTTTAAATCACGCGGTGTAAGTATTAGATTTTTTTAATACGAAACAATAAAATTTAAACAAACAATTAAAGAAAAAAAAACAAAAGACAGTCGATTTTACAACGCAATTTAACAAAATAATAATTTTAAAAAATTAAAAGAACGATGAGGAAAACAAAAAAATTGATGTAATAGAATTTTCCTATTAACACGAAATAATAAAGTTTTAAAAACAATAAAAAAAAACAAAAGACAATCAATTTTACAGCAGAGGAGATAAATAAATTTTAAAAAAAGTTTGGAAAGAAATATAATAAAGCAAAGGAAACAAATGAAAATGAAGTAATAGAATTAAAAAGTAAAATAAAAACAAAAGACAATCGATTGTACAACAGAATTTAATAAAATAATAATCTTAAAAAAATTAAAAGAACAATGAGAAAGCAAAGAAAATAAATAATAAAATTCTTGGTTATTTTTCTCCCCATCTCCTTTAAATTAAATTAATTAAAGAAGAAAAAAAAAAAACAAAAGACAAACGATTTTACAGCACGTTTTAGCAAATTAATAAATTTGTTTAATAAATGTAGGAAGGAATGAACACAAAACAAAGAAAACAAAGGAAAATGATGTAATGGAATTTTTTAAAAGTAAGAAATAATAGAATTTAAAAAAATAATAAAAAACGAAACAGTCTATTTTACAGCACAATTCAGTATGCGTTCACTCGACCAATTAACCTAATTGGTATAACGAAACAAATTTTCGATTAATTAGTTAATTAAACAGTGGCACTCAGGATAGAAATAAAGTTGAACACATCATGATTTTTTCTGTCCCGTTTTTCGAAATTAATGTTGATTTCTGTCTTAAATGAAAGATGATGATGGCGCTTTCACCGTTCATTGCAATGTTGCGTGCGTGCACTTATGATTTATTACATGTAATATGAATGATCATCGCTCGTTCTCGTTCTAATTTAAACGCAATCACGTTTCAACCGAGACACGTTAATGCAGTTTTCGTTTCCTTTCGTTGGTTCTTTTCGAGTTCTCGCGTTTCTGCCCGTCGCGTCGCGTCGCGTCGTCTTCAGCGATTTGACGCAGCACGGGTCGCATGTTCCCAAGCAATACAATCAACAATGGAATTCTTCAGATGTGAATCTGCGACGATACGTTAACTGCATTCGACGATAAAAGCGCCTTATCTCGCCTCCTCGCATAGTACACACATGTGCAGAGAAATTTAATACCCCCCCGTTCACATATCGCGCTCTGAAATGTACATGCCTCGCTGAAATACATACTTATGTTTCATTGGTTCACGATATTTCAGTCGTTTGCACTTAATTTTTGTTTTTGTTCTAAGGACTGTAGAGGGTGGTCTTAAGCCGAGTATACACTTGGAAACTTTTTTCTTTTGTAAAATTTCACTGCTCGTTTAATAATACATTTGTTGCTCTTCCACATTTACGTTTTAACACCCGTTCCAAATGAAAAAGAAAGTCCAAACGCCGCCGCCGCCCACTTTGAACTTTTAAAAGAGGCATTAATCTATCTAATCACCGAACAAACGCATCGATGTGTTTAGTCGGTTAGAGCGAGGCGGCTGCGCACCGGATGTTAACACATATTTCGACGTTTCGAGCGCGCCGTCCTGAGAAAAACCAGCTTTCATCATCGAGTGCATTTAGAGGAAGTCGGAAATTACACAACGCGCCTCACTTTTACGTTCGGGCGTAAATGAATAAACATCGACGTGTAAGGGGGAGCAGGGGGGGGAGGGCTTCGACTCACCTATTCCCGAGGTTGCGATGAAACTGAATGCTGCGTGGATTACGTCACTTACCTGAAAACAAACGAGAAATTTGTTATAAAAAAAAAATTAAATGCATGCGTTTAAAAAATCCGTTATCGAGAAGACGGCATGTCGTAGCTTAGTACGTACGCACGTTGCATTCTTCAACCAGCTGTCAACGGCGTCAACTGTCAAAGGCTTTGTTTACTTTACATCCTCGAGGTATTATTCGATTCCGTTATTGTGTTGCCGCTTTAATTCTGTACAAGAAGAACAGTTCCTTTCGTAATCAAATAAATGTTTCATTATTCATTTTGTGGAAACTCGTAACTAAATGGGTATAAAAAGTTAGGTTATGTACGGTTTAAGTTGCGACATGACTTTGCAAAATCTTCATTTGACATAAGCCTACTTGATAGTAACGTTTTTTTTTAACGCAACTGTACACATCCTACTTAAAACGTAATCTCTTAAATCCGTATGAATTATACTTAATCTCAACTAGATACTTAATAACTTAAAGGTAAATCTGCGTATTTATCTGGACGATAAGGAATTTCGTTTTAATCTTAAGCTCCTGCAATTATTATTATCAATTAGAATTAGTAATAAATATATTTGGCTTTCGCTAGGATAGCTCGCCTTCGAGTCCCATCGTGTTCTTTTTTTTATTATTACAATTTGTAATCACTTCTCGTTTTGTTATTCTATTTCAGAAATTATGAATCGAGACTGAGTTACGCCGGCGCCATCTACATAAATTTTGTCGAACTACGATTTCTGGCGCGAAATTCGAAATTAATATGTGCTTCATTTTTTTCATATTTCAACCATCCTGCGTTGGATGAAAACCGTCGATCTTCTATTGTTTTTTACTCGTTTGATTCTATGTACTTCGTTGTTGCTTGGCGCATCTATGTAAATTTTGTCGGACTATAGTTTTTTCAGTCACTTATGTTTCGATCATAAGGAATTCGCTTGTAATCTTAAGCTCCTGTAGTTATCGAATAAAATTAGTAATAAATATACGTATACCAGGTGATCTGAGTTATAATTATAAAGAATTAACGTATTGATGATTTTTCTCTTCTCAAGATGTTTGAAATTACGGTATTTTTAACGTTCGATTTGAGCAAGCAAGTCGGACAGCCAAATTGTATGGCCTCCCGGCTTTCGCTCGGATACCTCTCAGGTTCGAATCCCATCATGTTCTGTTCTTTATTTTTACAATTTTTAATCACTTACTGTTATTCTATTCCAGAAGTTACGAACGTTAAAATGTTAATAATAAAAATTATTTAAAACTGTCTTGGGGAGATAAAAATAAAAACAATTTATGAAATACCATCTTAATTCTCCATTCCCTGGTATAAACGGTATATTATTTATCGTTTATTGATTGCTTTGCGCCAGTTTTTTCTATTCCATCACATTTCTTTCGTCCGCGCCGTTTCTTCTTCCATTCTTTTTCTTACCCATACTTTCTTTTCTGTTGGTATTGACTTCTACAATGTCATTAACGAGAAAATAAAACGATATGCGTTAGGATGAGAAAATATTGAAGGAACAGATAAAAGAGGAGACGAGAGAAAGAGGACGCCTTAAAAGATGTTGAATCGAAAATGTACGTTTGAAGAAGAGGAAAAGAAATCTAGAAATAGAAGACGAATGACAGAAGAAAGCTGTTGGACTGTAACTTACAAAATTTATTGATCGAAATATGAATGAACGAGCGAAACAGGAAAAGGAAGTCCAAGAAGGTACTGAATCTAAAACGTGTGTGAAAAAGAAGAGAAAAAAATCCATCAAAGAGAAAACGGCGTAGAAAATTATAATATTAGGGAAGAACCCATTAGATCTAAACCCATGTAACATAACAACAGATTTTTAAAAAATAAATCCATGAGGTTAACACAATAGAGTTTACTGATGGGTAAAAATTTTTGAAATTCGAGAAAAAAAGAGAAGAAATGGTACTATTGGATTATGGATAACATAGAACTCTTAAAAGATTGAATTGGAATATGAGTATATAAGACAATAGATGAAAAGGAGTGAAGCAAGAGAGGATCAAAAAATGTGCGAGAATAGACGAGAGAGAGTCTAGAAATGGAAGACATGTAAGAAAACGTCAGAGAAAATGAACAAAAGACAAGAGAGAGAAGAAGTAGAACCGGAAATGTGTGTACACGAATAAAAAATTGAAAACAGAGATGCCTGAAGTTGTAGAAAATGTTGGATTATAGATAAAACAGGACATCTTGTTGCGTTTCAAAATCTCGTACGAAATAAGATGGCAACATTTGAGAATTTCGGCCAATTTATAGAGTTTAATGTGGCAACCCTGATTTCCCCGAGTCCTGCCGCGCAGGATCGAAATTATTGATCGTCGTAATTGACCCATTTCATATCATTTTATTTTATTTATTTATTTATTTCCCGGCAGACATTACATTGCCGAGTCTTAATGGGTGCATTCGACATAACTCTCGGAGCACTCGGAGTGTTCCTTTGTTTCACTCTCACATGCACTGAAACGCATTCGCTCTCCCTTACACTTCTGCTCAGAGCTTGCCCCGAGCGTAATGTCGAACGCACCCTATATGGGCACATGGATAAGTAACGATTTCTATTGGTCGACGCTGACTTCATCTGCGATTACTCCGCGTCAACCCATTTCATTTTGTTTCAAGGCGTCATTTACTCGTTCAAAAGTTAGTAGTGCTTGGTGCTCTGTCGTGTGTTCCGATGTATTATGGACTTACAGCGACCATATTTGGTGACCAGTTTGGACAAGAAACTACTGTTAGTACGCCTCTCTCCTGTCATTCTTAACTCGTTGGTAAATTTTAATTCTTTTTTTTTAGTTTATTCGTCACTGGAATCATCAACGGACAATTTTTAAACTAAAAATTCACAGCAGTCTCAATGCACCAATTACGAAATGAGCCAAAAATTAGCAGAGGGCATATTTATGAACTTACTTGAAAATAAAACCGGGGCAGAACATGCTCTTTTCTGAAGTAATTTTAGTACATAGATACCTGTTTCACGGCAATTACGTAGCCGCACTTTTCATCCGGTAGATGGCGCCATAAATTATATCTTTACAATTTTAGACAATTAAAATGGAAAACTAAAAATTCTTTTAAATTTAATCATTGTCATCGGGACCGTATACCGTATTCTGGTTGAAAATACCGTAAATTATGTACGGTAATTACCGCACAGGTGGCAACACCGAGTAAGTTCCTTTCAAGTACTTTTAGTCATAGAACTGCAGTGTATAGAATACAACTGACATTTCTCGAATCCTATTTATTAATCAGTTAAATTGAATGCAGTAAGTGTGTTATAAACAATGATGAACTGTTGGTTTGCGGGCGTTCCAGAATTTTGTAAAACGCTTACGTGCGCCCACGACATACAGCGACCATATCTGGTGACCAGTTTGGGCAAGAAACTACTGTTAGTATGACTCTCTCCTGTCACTCTTAACTCGTTGGTAAATTTTAATTTTTTTTTTTTTTTTAGTTTATTTGTCATTGGAATCATCAACGGACAATTTTTAAACTAAAAATTCACAGCAGTCTCAATGCACTAACTACGAAATGAGCCAAACGTTCTTTTCTGAAGTAATTTCAGTACATAGATGCCTGTTTTATGACAGTTACGTAGCTGCACTTTTCGTCCGGTAGATGGCGCCATAAATTTTACAAAATTAAAGTCGAAAACTAAAAATTCTTTTAAAGTTACTTGTTTAACTCTAAAGGCATTTTTCTTAACGAGCACCTATGGTAATGATATTTTTTTCTTGGGCGACTGGTTTCTAATTTCGACATTGTCACTTACTTCCTTCCGTATTTTTAAAAAAGGTTTATTTGTTGCTAACTTTTTTAAGGAAATACTTTTGTTTATTAAGTTACCTATGTACGAATTGACAAGATCATATTCTGCCCTGAACCATACAAATCTAGTTTTAAGTGGTCATTCTAAACGACAGTGAACCGAAAATGTGTGGAAATAGATGAGAGAGAGACAGAGTCTAAAAATGGAGAAGACAAGGGGGAGGACATTGTGGAAGATGAACAGAAGAATTAATCTGAAAGCAAGAGGAAGAGAAAGAAGAAAAATTGAAGGCAAGGGGGTTACGAATGAAACAAGGCATCTTAATAGATTAGGTCGGAAATATGAGAGAACAAATGAAAGAGAGTGGAAGACAAAAGAGAGGAAATCCCAGAAACTGCTGAGCCCCAAATATATGAGGATGAATGAGAAGTCTAAAAACGGAAATCAAGAGAGACCATGCAGAAGGTAAACGGTAGAAAATAAAAACTCGAAGATAAGAGAGAAGACATCCTAAAAGACGTTGAATAGAAAATATGCCTGAAAATGGTGCAGATAAACCCAGAAATAGAAGCTAAGGACTGAGGATTATGGATGAAGACTTTGTCGGAAATATTAAGGAAAAGACAAAATAGAAAAATCTAGCAGCGAACGTCCTAGAAGACGTTGGAACGAAAACGTGTATGAAGGAGGAAAATCTGGAAAGCCAAGAGAAAGACGTTTAGAAATCTAAACTTCTTTCTTTTAAAAACGATCTTTAGAAAACCGAATCGAAAATACGAGAAAGCAGGTCAAAAAAGAAACATTTAAGGGGACAGGAAAGGAGATGTCCTAGAAGTTGGAGATGTTGATCAATTATAAATGTAAGAGAACGGATGAGAAAGGTCACCCAAAAATAGAAGACAAACTAATCCAAATCCTAATTTACTTGAAGCACTTTCGTTCATCTTTAACAGTGCTTTTCCTTCTCCCAAAGATTCGTTTAACCCAAACAATGTAGTTTTATTATTATTTTTAGCGTATTTACAGGCATTCCAAAAAAAACTCTTTTACTAATCGTTCAATTTGGTCTTGTACAAACGATGACCACGAAAGGAAAACTAAAAAATAAGAAGAAAATGAGAATTGAGGAGACCCATGGGAAAATTGGAACATGCGAAAGACAGTCGAAAGAAAAGGAGAAGAAATGAACTCCGGAACTGATGGTTCGTACTGGTTCTCTCTTTTTATTTGTTAACTTCGTTCCAGATTAAATATTTGTTGACTAAGTGCAAACCAGATAACTTTTTTGCCCGAAAATTCGTGTTACTGCAAATATTTAATTTTGCCTGAAAAAAAAAACATCACAACTTTCATGGGTTATACTTATATTTCAATGTCGATTCCACATTATAATCTGCTTTCACGTTTGATAACACCAACTCGTTAAAATTTGATAAGAACACTCAATTTTATTTACTTGTACGATTTTTATCTACTTATTTACAATTTGCTTAGATATTTCCTGACGTGTCTTTAGGTTGTGTAGTAATAAAAAAATCACAAAATTAACTTCGAAAATGATTTTTTCCACAAAGGAACGCCGAGCTTTACTTATTTATAATGTGAGAGCAGTTCCGAAAATGGCGTTTTATACGAAATGGCAAAACGGCGTTTTGTACGAAATGTTCCGGTATTGTCGGAAGATTGATAGACGAACGATGTCGTAGATAATAGACAGATAACAATACATTGTAGAATCTACAGAGTAGAGCTAAACTATTGCCGAAATTAAGACAAGAACCTGAAGGCTACAGACCACTGCAGGCAATACAACTTACCAAACAGACAAACTACATACCTCAGTCTAAAACAACCGACTACAAACCATAGATAACAAAGTAGACAATAAAAGCAGATTCAATTGACTCTATTTCAAAATGGTTTCTTTTATATATTGATACACAAACGATGGAAGACGTAAGTCATACATACTAGACAGATAACAATAGATTGTAGACTCTCCGTACACAGTAGAGCTAAACTGTAGCCGCGATTAAGACAAGAACCTCAAAACTATAGACCGGCGCCGTAGGCAACATAATTTGCCGTGCAGACAAACTACAGACTTCAGTCTAAAACAACCGGAGACAATAAAACAACAGACAATAAAAGTTGGTTCAATTGACTCTATTTCAAAATGGCTTGTTTTACATATTGATAGACATACGATGGAAGATGTAAGTCATGGATAATAGACAGATAACAATAGATTGTAGACCCTATGGAGTAGAGCTAAACTATAGCCGCCATTACGACAAAAACCACAACCACTGTCTATAAACCACGATAATTGTGACCCCTATTCTTATTGTCTATTCTCTTTGCCTGTAGACAGTTGGTTTAGACAAAAGCCTATAGTTTGTCTGTATTGTCTTTATCATGGTCTATAGTTTAGTTCCACTGTACAGTGTCTATTGTTATCTATCTATTTTCTATGGCTTGCGTCTTTTATCTTTCGTCTAACAGCTATATCTGTAGCACGTACGTAAAACAAAACCATTTTCAAAAAGAGATAATCTGTAGAAATAAACTACAGACCTTAGTCTAGAACAACCGACTATAAACCAGGGTTGATAGTCCCTTCTGTTTACCTGTAGTTTATAGTCGATTGTTTTAAAATAATAGAGTCTATAATTTGTTTATAGAGTATATTGTATTGTCTACGGTGATGAAAATTCTTTGTTTTACACATTGCAGAAGTTACTGACAGGCGATGGACAAAAGATAAGTGTCACAGCAAACAGATAGATAACAGACGGTACAATAGAGGTAGACTATAAACAACAGATTAAGACAGGGGACTATAGGAGACCGTAGGCCTTAGACGACCGACAAGAAAAACTATAGATCTTAGCCTGAAACAACCTACTATCTACTATACACCCCACAAAACGCTATAGACAGTAAAAGCAGGTCCAATTAAGGCTGTTTCAACATGGATTGTTTTACGTATTGAACGAAAAATATAGGCCACAGACAACATATAGATAGACGGTATGTATCTATCAACAATAGATTAAGACAAGAAACGATAGAAGACAATAGACCATAGACAAGAGGTCGTAGATAATACAGCAAACTATAGACTTTAGTCTACTATAGACCATAGATAAGAGAATAGACACGCTACTTTTCAACATGGTTTCTTTTGCACATTGCAAAGCTGACTGACGGACGGCGAACGAAAGCTATAGGCCATAGAAAATAGGCAGATAACCATAAAAAAATTAAGACGAAAAACTATAGACTATATACAACCGACTAGAGACTGCAGATAATAGAATAGATAATGAAAGTAGGCCCAGCTGTCTCTATTTCGAAATGATTTGGCTGGCGCATTGGCAGAATTAGCCGATAGATGAGGGACGAAATCTTTAGGCCATAGAAAACAGATATGTATACGATAGAGATATGCTATAAGCAAGAAACTATAGACAATAGACCACAGAATAGAAAATTGACGGAAAGCAATAAACTACGAATTTAGGCTATAGACAATAGACAGGTGTATGAAGTAAACTGTAAGCTGTAGATAATAGGCCACAAATGAAGAACTATAGACAATAGAAACAAGTTCATTTGTCAAATCGCAAATCCGTCGCGTAGCAGAGAAATAGTATCTTGTAAATTCAGGAAGTTACCGGAATGATGTACGATTTTTATCTACTTATTTACAATTTGCTTAGATATTTCCTGACGTGTCTTTAAGTTGTGTAGTAATAAAAAAATCACAAAATTAACTTCGAAAATGATTTTTTTCACAAAGCAACGCCGAGCTTTACTTATTTATAATGTGAGAGCAGTTCCGAAAATGGCGTTTTGTACGAAATGGCAAAACGGCGTTTTGTACGAAATGTTCCGGTATTGTCGGAAGTTACAACGCTTAGTACAATAACTTCCACAAAACACAGTGGCGGCTGAAAATAAATCACGACGAGTACAATAAATACAATGGGCACCGCCGAACGTCCGGAAGCAAAGCAAACAAAACACGAACACAAAAAGCTGCGTCGTTACATCGTAGAACAAACCGCGCACGTCGCTGGCGACTCTCTCCAACGCGACAAGCACACGTCCGTCCGTTCATATTATACACTACCGTCCGAAAGTTTCAGGCCCAAACCAAACGTTTGACTCGATTGTGTTTTCGATTTACGTACTGTTTGCTTTGACAAGAGGGGAAGCGTCATTATACAGGATACCCGGCGATGTTACAGCGAGCACATTTGTGTTACATGAGCGAAGCCCCACCGGTAATTAAAGTTGACAGCGGATCTCCGCTACAGCGGTTCTAAATTGCGTTCGGCCGCGCTGACGTTTACTGATCTGCGAGCGATAAATCCATCGGAATTTGGATCAGTATCTGCCGCCGTGGATAGCCGTGATGTTTACAGTTTACCATCCAGCCACAGTCAGTTCGTTTCATGCTTGGCGAACGTGAAACATTCAATATAATTAAATAAATAAAATCAGCTCCCTCAGGTGTATACATCAGTTACGAGATGTGCATACTGGAATTAGAAGAAGGAATTTTCAAAATAATTCAACTCCAAATAGCACCAAGAGAAGAAAAAGTTGAAGAGGGGCGGCCTGGTGGGTTTGCACGTGAAGTGTAAGGGCGCATTACTTTACCAATCGACAGAGAATTACCTAATTAAAATTGTTCTTTGTCAAAACCTTAAAAAAAAATATTTAATGCATCTACAAACGGAAATTGTACAAAATCAAGTCACGCCTGCGCCATCTATGAAAATTTTATCGAACTACAATTTGTCTTGGCGTGAAATTTGTAATAACTTTTCATGTTTACTTTATTCACTGCCGAATGAGAATTGTCGATCTTCTTTTATTTTCCGTCCATTAAATTTCAAATTTTATTGTTGTTGGTTTCGTCGATGTTTTTAATTTTTTCTTTGTTTATTGTTAGTCTGCAGATTTTCAATCGTCAATTTTTTGTTGTTCTTTCATTCTTCTAAATTGTTTGGCGCCATCTATGCGAATCTTGTCAAATAGCATTTTTTAGATGCAAAATCTGAAATATGTATGTATCTAAAAATTATTGAAGTTACATATTTAATAGTCAAATGTTTTAACATTTCTAAATCTAAACAAAGTTCAAATTTCAGTTCTACATTTTTCATTACAAATTATTTTAATGTTTTGTACACAATTTCAATTAGGTGAAAAAAAAAACGGCACTGGCGCCATCTATGAAAATTTTATAGAACTACATTTTTCAGCGCGAAATTTAAAATTTTATCCGCGGATAAGAATCGTCGATCTTCTTTTGTTTTCCTTTCATTCATTTTGCATTTTGTTTGTTTCAGTTCTCTTCTGTTTCTTTCTTAACGAATTAATTTTCTAATTGCATTTCTTTTTACAGTTTTCTCTGTTTGTTAGTCCTCTGATTTTCGCTACAAAGTAAATCAAAATTGCATGGCGCCACCTATGTATGTAGTAAGTCTTGTCAAATTACTTTTTTTTTTCTAAATCTAAACAAAGTTCATATTTCAGTTCTAGATTCTTCATTAATAAAATGTTTTAGGCCCGATTGTACAATCATGGTTTAACTTTAAACTTATTTCTATGGAAACAATTGTCTTTACAATTGATGCTATAGAAATAAAGCGAAGTTTAAAGTTAAACCATGATTGTACAATCGGGCCTTAATGTTTTGTATACAATTTTTAATTAGGTATTAAAAAAACTAACGGAAACTGTACGAAATTGTGTTGCATTGGCGCCATCTATGAAAACTTTAATGAACTACATTTTTGACGCGAAATTTGAAATTACTTGCTTCGATAATTTTATCCGTGGACCTCCTTTTTAATTTTCTTTCATGAATTTTGCATTTTATCGTTTCTTTTGTTTTTTATTAAGGAATTAATTTTCTAAGAGTCACAAAAATATCAAATGTGAAATCAGATTGTCCGAGGATTTTTTTATATACAGGGACTACTGTAATAGGCGACTGTAAAATTATAAGAAGAATATTAGATGGCGTGAGAGTAAGGAGGGGGTCATACTGCCATATGAACGATTGAATTTTTCCGAATTATGTCCAATTTGTACTTAATTATTTACAGGGTAGTTGAAAAGTAACTGCTGTTCGGACTAAATTCAATTGCCCATATAAGTAAATATTGCAGAAGACCACATCAGTGTTATAACGAAATCTAACTCGGTTACCTAATTAAAAGAATAAAGTTTATTATTATTATTGTTGTTTTTTTAAAGTTACCGTTATTTTGGTTAGGGGTCCTGATTTTCTTTTGCACCGGGGCCCTTGGCAACCTGGCTACGCCACTGGGTATACGGTTTGGTATACGTGTAATAAATTAATGATAGCTAATGATAATTCAGAACACCAATGACATATGTCAAAATTAACTTCTTAACGGCCAGATGACAGACAAAACCGTATTCATAAGAAATTGGAAGTCACTTTAGAAAACAAAGAACGAAAATGGAAGCAAAGGAATTGCAAAAATAAAATACTGTGGTTTACAAACACCTAAACGTCGCTTTTTGAAGTCTCCTGTCTCCGTCTTTTGATGTGGAAAACCGATCAAGGAGGCGCACCGAGTCGAAACGTCAAATTTTACGATAATTTGGCCAACAGAGTTGCAAAATTTTAACTGCACTGCAACAAAACGTCAAGCGGGGTCCTAACATGTTTGCGGCGAAAACTTTTGGACCTTACCACGTATTTCACAGGAGTGGTAAGTTTACGCGCCGAGAATTCTTTTCCTTTTTTTTTTAATCGTGAAGAGCCTACCAATGTTCAAATATTTCAAGCGCTATCTATTTGCTAGGAAGCGTTCGATTGCATGCATACACTTCCCGTTCCTAGAGACAACAACTTAATCGCCTTTAACAGAACGTTTCGTTCTATTAATTAATTAATTAATCAAAACCATGGGTGCATCCTTGTATGCACACAAGGAAACAATAGGAAATCGTATTTGACTGACGTTCATTACAAAAATGGCGTCTGAATTAAAAAAAAAAGTATTTAACAGGCAGTGTTGTAACAGATACATTTTTCAAAGTATCTAGATTCAGATACAGATACTGACCCTAATTTGTAACTAGATACAGTTACATATACTTCTTTTTGAAAAGTAACTAGATACTAGTAACTAGAACTAGTAACTAGATACAGATACAGATACAGCATAAATGTATCTAGATACCTTTTAGATACATACATATATTATTTATATGTGCAGGGTGGATCAATTTCAATGTCTCTTATGGGCATCTCTGTAACTATAAGAGATAGAAAAAAACTAGTGGCCAAGTCTCGATCTCTTTTTTAGAGATAAATCAATAGATTAAACAAAAATTGGCTATTTTCTTTTGTTTTCGAGCCCATACGAGACATTGAAATTGATCCGACCTGTACATACAGGGTGGGCTAACAATGCATGATCGGAAGATTCTGGCGTTACTGATTAATATTTTTAAAATTGCATTAACATACATATCGGTTAGATGCACAATCTAAAATTATCTAGATATGTACAGTGTTCCGTAAGAGTGTGGCAATTCTAATTTACATCTTTTTAAATGGAATACTCTGTACTGGGTGCTTAAAAAAAGTGTTAAAAAAATTCGTGATTCTTTGGAGATATGGAGGTTACAAGATTGGAATTTGAAATATTTACCAATTCTGAATATTTCAACAATTTTTCTAGTGGAAGACCTATTTAAAATGATGTTCAACAATAATTTTTATTTAAAATCAATAAATAGTACATGTTTTTGATAAATTATCATCAAAACGATCTGGTCATCAAGCTATTAATTTCTTAAGTAACTGCATTTAATTACCTATGAATTTACGTTGACTGAATATGTATTGTTTAATATCAGTCAACAGACACATAAACATAAGGTAGCATTTTTTTAACATTTCTTCCATGCTCAGAGGGTGTCCCTGAATAATGCACAATCGCTCTGTTTTGCCATTTTTTAAGTACTCTGTATATTATTGCACGATTATAATAGCTTAGGCAGATTGGATCAAAATAATATAGGGTTTTATTTATCTAAAGTTTATAGTTTTCAAGATAGTGACAATTTATCGTTAAAAAATAGCAAAATTTGTTACTCTGTAAATCTGTTATTTTTAAATATTTGACCTTGAACTTTGGTAAATATATTATTGCGATCAGTCACTACGGTCGCCTTACTTGACATAATCGCAACCACAGAACGAACGAAAAACGTTCGCACGTTCTAGTATTATAAAATGGATATGCACAGAAACCATATTGAAAAAAAAAAAATTATTTTTGTTTAAAAAATGTATCTGTGTATCTAAATGATCAGATACATATATAAATGTAACTAAATACAGTTACAGATACCAAGTACTACAATGTAACTAGTTACAGATACAGATACATTGAAATTATCTAGATACGGTATCTAGATACTTGTAACTAGATATGTTACAACACTATTAACAGGTTGACTGCCATGTCCACCCAATTGGGTGGACACATGTACTCCCCGCTGGTGCCAGAGCGAAATTATGTAAACTGCCAGTACTTGCCAGAGCTATTACTTCACTATTAGTTATCATAGAATAGTTTTATAGGTACATAAATGTTTCTTATGTAAGTGGGAAATTTTTGAATTACTTAAACCCAAATGTATACCCAAATGGGTTGACATCCTCTCGTTCCATAACATATATTTGTTATGACCACCCAATTGGGTGGACAAGCGAATTGGAAAATGAACCAACTAAGGAACATATTTATTTAAAAAATTTTAATTGTAATTGATCGGACACTTCGAAAAATCAATATAAATGTCTATGGGCCAGTTGTACAAAGGAGGTTTAAACTGACGCTCAACTGAACCAGGTTCAAAGTGAACAAAATCGCATCGAATTTTATTTATGAATGCATTAATTGCCATATGTCATTAAGATCCTATGCGAATTTGTTGAGTTTGAACCTGGTTCAGTCGAGCGTCAGTTTAAACCTACTTTGTACAACTGGCCCTATATTTGTATTGATTTTAGGAAATGTCTAATCAATTACAAACACACTTCTTTTTAACAATCATACTTTCCCCAAGCTTTAAAACTTATCAGGAAGACGTGTTTGGCTAGTGACTCACATTGCCGGTTGCGGCAGCGACCATCTTCTGTTGTTATTTCTCCTTCAGCATTCGCTTTAAGGCGGCTCCGCACATGCAGGATTCGCCGAATGCCGAACAAATGTTCGCCGAATCCCGAGTAGTGTGGATGTGTGCTCCTCTACTCGCCGAGCAACGATAGTCAGTGCTCGCCTCGCTCGGCTAGTTGTCGGTATTTTGTCCGCTTCAAAGCGCACGAATATTCGTCAAATAGGCAAACTCGCGCTGCTCCACACATTCGGGAGTCTGCTCAGCAGACAGACAGTAAGTGTATTTATACTTCTATTTTCTAATTGCTACTTACTACTTCAATTTGTCGATATCTAACTAGTTATACAATTGAATAAACATATTATTTCAAATTAAATAATGTAGCATTTTTAAAACTTTTCTATTTTCTGTTGTTTAGGAATGGATTGTCCCAACGAAACGGTCTTGGAATTCATTGAACTGTACGAAAGTGAACCCATAATTTGGAAGGCTTTTTTACCGTTTTCTGCTTTGGTTCAATGATGTCATCCACCATCTCCTTTTTTTAGGTTTTTTTTTAAATAAGTTTGTAGCCACTACACAAAACAGTAAATGCAGCAGCAGTAATGATAACTTCATCACTGTTGTGATCATCACTGATGATTTTCAATTAAAGACTCGCACGGCACTTGGCAAATACGTATTCGCTGTTCCCGCAAAAGCTGGATGTTCGGAGAAACCCCGCATGTATGTATGCATATGCACACTATTTGGTGAATACCAAGCCGAGCATCACGGCATTCGGCGAATATTCGGGATTCGGCGAATCCCGCATGTGCGGAGCGGCCTTTATGAACTGCTATGGTTATGCAACTACAATGTTATACAATAATTTTCAAAAAAAAACAAGAAAGTGTTGCAATTATTTATTAGAATTATGTGCGATTTCAAAGCATTCGAAACATAGAAAAGGTTTATCCGGACATGATTTGCAAAATGTACTAACTTTCTTCGCCTTGCTTCTTGCCTCTTTTCTCCCTGATGCCGCAGCTATTTTTGAATAACAGTCTTTGCAATTTTTTCTCGTTGCTCTGAAATAATTTTGTTGTATTTCATATAATTAAATACTATTTATTTGATTTACCGTTTCATTTTACCAGTCGCAACAACATCGGCTTTTTGCAAATAGTGATTAGTGGGTTTTGCTAATCTTGGCGCTCGGGATCTCTCTTCTTCTTCAGGAATATCCAATAAAGCATAGATTATCTTCATTCGAAAGTCAGCTAATTTCATTTTTATTGGTGTATTTTGCGTAGAAGCATTAATAAGGTAAGCATTTACAATTGACGTCCCAAATATGATATCGTCTGCTACTTTGTGGTACCAACGAATGGACTTTCTAATAGCTGAATGATATGGTGTTATACTTTAAAATCATATCAGGTTTAGTGATTTCTTCATTTCTCTTGTTCTTTTTCCCAGTTGGCACTAAATCGGCGGAAAATTTCGAGGACACGCAATAGACATCACTTTTATCCCTCCATTTTAAAACAACAATTCCCTTAGAATTTTCGAGGGCTTTGCATTCTCCTGGTTTCAACTTAGCAACAATAATTTCTTTAGGAAAATATTTCCTATTTTTACGAAACGTACCAACAAAATAAGTCTTCTGATCAAGAAGTTGATGGATTAATGGGATACTGGTATAAAAGTTGTCAGTACATAAAATCCGTCCTTCGCCCAGATAAGAACCCATGAGTGACATAACGACATTGGTTGGCAGACTTTCATAATTCGTACTATGTTCATTTTTCTTTCCAGAATATGGACTAACTCTGTACGTATATCCTGCATGATCACAAAGTTTGAACAAATTGACTCCGTATTTATGGGCTTTTCCAGGAATATATTGCTTAAAATTTAGCCTGCCTGTGAAAGGCACCATTGATTCATCAATAACCAGTGTTTCACCTGGAGTTTTAACTTCTTGAAACTTTGACTGTATAAAATCAAGCAATGGTCGCACTTTACAAAGTCTGTCACCTTGAACATCTTCACCAAAATGCCAAAATCTCAGTAAAAGTTGAAAACGATTTCTAGTCATAAAAGACGATATCTCATTTTTGTAGATTCTTTTATCTGACCAATAAGACCAATAAGAGAAGGCACTAGTCCCATCCATAGTCTAAGTCCCAAAAAACTTTCATTTCTCTAGCGTCTGTGTCCTTCCAATCTTTGTACCTACTATTCCTTTTTACTCTGTTATTCTCTAAAAATGTTTGTGCATTTTTATTAGTTTCCTTAACTATTACATAATTCGATAAGGTCATCGGATACAAAGAGTTTATAATAATCTATGGGCTTTGAAACAGCTGGATCAAATGGAATATTTATTTTTTCTAAGCTGATAAATGGGAAAAGAGGTCGGTTGTCGTACGTGCATTCATTCCAAATATGTACATCATTCTCATCATGGTCTATATCTACGTCGCTCGAATTAGATTCATTTTCAGAATCGCCATATGCCGCCAAGGTAGCTTCAAATTCTTCACTATGTATTGAACTAGTATCTTCAGATTCATTGCTAACGATATATTCACTTCCTGAATCTTCAAATGGTTCTTCTTCACTGCTTGTATTATAGTTTTCCCAATATTCTTTTAACTCTTTTTCACTCAACTTTTTTTTTAATCTTTACAGTCTAAAATAGATACTTTACGCTTTTTTCTGGGATTTTCCATCGCACTGACACACTTTCAAATAAACACAAAATAATTCGACGGATATTACGTGGATATTACCAACAAATCACGTTGTACAGCCGGTAAATAGTTAAATAGACATAAAAAAAAAACCTGTATTACCGACCGATGTTACTCTTGTTAAAATGTTCTGCACATCCAAATAGGTGGACATATATTTTAAAACGAACCTATATTGTCGATCTACATCCTCTTTTCGATGAGTTTGCTGCAGATGGCTGCAGGAAAAATTTTTGAAAAATGTTTGATTGTCCACCCAAGTGGGTAGACAGTTGCAAAAATTCGAGTTCACGTGTCCACCCAATTGGGTTGACGAGATCAAAATTTCAAGTTCACGAAAAATATGCTTGGCAGTCAACCTGTTAAAGGTGAGATTCCACTGAGGCAATATAGGGCACATGCAACTAATCAAGGCTTCTATTACAAACGGAAGGAATTGTGCGTTTCATAATTATTAAGCTCGGTACGTAAGTTAAATTCAATGCAACGCGACCACGGAAAATCCGCCCACCTAAAGATTGTGTAAATAATCGTAACAGCGCCTCGCTTTATCAAAAGCCTCGGCCGAGATGAGAGCCATGATTAACCTTTGCAAATTCGATGAATTGTAGTGGCATTATGAATCATAGAGAAACTGGCATACATGTGGAATGACCTTTGCAAAAATTATATAAATGGCCGTGGCATAGACGACAGTTCAGACAGCTAGTGCCCGTCTTGGAGAGTGCATCTCCACAAGCCCGCGGGCGTAAGCCCAACAATTACAGAACGTCTTGTTCGAATTCAACATAAATTTTGATTGAATACGTGACATGATGATTGTTAGTAATTGTATCTAAAGGTGAGATTCCACCGAGGCAATAAGTGGCACATGCACCAATCAAGGCTTCTATTACAAACGGAAGAAATCGTGCGTTTCATAATTATTAAGCTCGGTACATAAGTTAAATTCAATGCAACGCGACCACGGAAAATCCGCCCACCTAAAGATTGTGTAAATAATCGTAACAGCGCCTCGCTTTATCAAAAGCCTCGGTCGAGATGAGAGCCATGATTAACCTTTGCAAATTCGATGAATTGTAGTGGCATTATGAATCATAGAGAAACTGGCACACATGTGGAATGACCTTTACAAAAATTATATAAATGGCCGTGGCATAGACGACAGTTCAGACAGCTAGTGCCCGTCTTGGAGAGTGCATCTCCACAAGCCCGAGGGCGTAAGCCCAATAATTACAGAACGACTTGTTCGAATTCAACATAAATTTTGATTGAATACGTGACATGATGATTGTTAGTAATTGTATCTAAAGGTGAGATTCCACCGAGGCAATATGTGGCAGGCTTCTATTACAAACACGGTGTTGTTTATAATCTTTACAATCCCACCAAAAAAAAAAAAAACAGTTGAATTCAACATAAATTTTGATTGCCAAGGTGAGATGGTGATTGTTAGTTACTGTCCTGGGTGGAATCCTACCTTAACGCTCCTTTCATTGTCTGAAGAAGTCTTCCCACGATTAGACATGCGTAACGCTCCTCTGGGTCAGTCGGTTCAATCAGAGTACCCTCCCCCCCCCGCCGCCTTTATAAACATTATAATGAGTTTCGCGCTTTATGTTCAGTAAATTAATTGTCTAGGTCTGGCCACGAATTAATTGCCTGAAACCGACGAACGAAGAAGCGTTTATTTACTGTTTCCCACGCCGTGATTCATCGCCAGTGACAGTGGCTTTGCGAGGGTGTGCAGATTAAAAAGTCTTCCCCCAAAAAAAGGACCCCTCCTCCTCGGCGCAAACAGGAGCGAGTCTTGTCACACTGATTTCGAAAGACTCGACGGTACTACAAGATAAAACTTTCAGTGAAGCGATAAAAAGCAAATCTATGAATCGTAAAAGAGCGTCCCACATGCAGGTCTTGTACATACTAGGCTACCGCCAGACACGAGACAAGGTCGAACTGGTTTGGGGGCCTCATTGTGATGCCACGGCCGAACCATGGATGGTAAACAGGTACGCGAGCGAGAGAGGCAGGTGGCTCCACCGCGCGTGACGTTGCCAATCATTGAAATCGAATCGAAATTTTTCAGAAGCGTCCACCTCCATTTGGACAATAATATTGTCATTAACGAAGTAATCATCGCCTCCTGCAAATTCGACGAGGCGACTTGATTGTACATACAAAACCAGAACACAAAATGTGTTGCTTAGATACGATATTAAAAAAAAAAATCTATGATTTCTAGCAACCTGCATTCCGGCATAATTTCAATGCCAACGCGACTTAAAATTGATCCATTATTTTGTTATAATAGTCTAGTCGTTAAATTGTATTTTAATTTCATCAAAATGAAAAAACGTTTTAGTGTTGTCTTTCTATAAGAAAATACACGGGGTGTTCCGCTAGAAAAAAAAAAACTTCTGCGTGCTGCCAACATTTTAGGGAACACTTTGTATACGTCAAAATAATGTTAGGTTATAGTACCACTCAATAGGCAGAAACTCATCGCAAAAGAAACAAAATTCTATCTCGTTCTATAGATGAGCTATGGAAGAAGGTGCGCTTAGCAACCCACCCTGTATAAGAGGCCTAGTTTAACAAACACAAATAAAAGTATAAACTGATTGGCATTATCAGCCCGGAAAGGGCCAAATAAGTTTAAAAACGCAGCAAAATGAGACTAATTCTGATTATAGGTAATATTTGATGTACAGGGTGAATCAATTTTGATGTCTCTTAGGGGCATCTCTGTAACTATAAGGTATAGAAAAAAAAACTAGTGGCCAGGTGATTTTTTAAATTTTTTATCAACTCTTGCCATGCATGTAAATGTTGGCTGCGAGTCGTCAGGATTTGCCATGCAATTTTGACCTTTATTGTAGGACAGCATGAAGGAGTGCAATATTTTTCACTTAAGCTAAGACATGCCGTCCAGATTTCATGGCAAAAGTCCACAAATTTTCTTTTTTAATTACCCGGTATGTTAGGGTAGGTACGTTCAGAAGCTATGCTCAGGGTTCAGAGATCATCTGTTATGAGGTTTTCAAAAAAAATCTGAACTTTCCTTTTTTTCTTCGCTGTCTTCTTTCTGCTTCTGCAATTTGTTAAAAGAGCTCTTTTGCAAAAACGTAAAAGAAAATTTTTGATAAAGAAGAAGGCGATTTTTACGGTTAGCGAACACGGCTAATTATTTTATGACAGATGTCACAATAAAATAACAGAAACAACCGTAGACTATTAAATCTTGAGTGGTTTGTTTAAAATTATTTTCAAATAAAATCATTAGAACTCTTTAGAGGCTGACTGAAATTTCAACGAAAAGTCACAAGATCTAATGTGAAAATGAAGGTGCACAGAGCTGCCAATCCCTTTTTCCCTAGACATTAATTGAAACTCCACAAATTAGTACTAAACGCCTCTAATTTTCTTTGCAAAAACCCTACTTTAAAAATCAAATATAAAACTGGGGAATAATTTAAAGGCAACGAATTTATACCTTTTGTTATAAAAACACGCAGAAATGTAAATAAATTTTGATTAGCTGTCAAATATTCAGGTAAAGTCAGCAAGACAGGCAGCCAACTGTACATTTCAAAACGATTAAAACTAAAAGGGATTTTTCTCGTTTGTATCATGCACAGGATTATATTATTTTTAATTTTTCTCTTGTACAAGTAACCCTTAGAAATTTTTCACCTTAAAAATCCCCTTTCATAAAAATTTACCCCTAAAATTTAGAGGGGAAATCCCTAAGTTGGCAACATTGATACAGTTTTTGTCGGTAAAGAACAACTCGATCTTTATGCTCGGCGGACATCGCTAATTACTTTATGACAAAATTTGCCACAAAATTAAAAAAAAATAAATAAAACATACAGTTATTATTAAATGAAAAAAATCACTAAAGCCACATGTCTGAATTTACAGTAACTTGTCTGAAATTTCAACAGAAAGTCACCAAATCTAGGCCCGCGTGACACCATGCAAGATTTGATAACATTTTTGTTACAAAGTGAGGGAGATGACACAGTGAATTCTGATTGGTTGAATTGACACTTCTCGCTCACTTCGTAACAAATCTTGCACAAGAAATATCATAGTGTCACACGGGCCCTAGTAATGAAATCACTACAATTGGCAGCAGTGCCAACGACAAAAGTGGCGCTTACTTTTATAAAGAACTTGATGATTTTAATATCGATAATTGTGGTTAATTTAGAGCCAATGATTAATCAAAATGTCAAGTAAATTCTAAAATTTACATCGTTGCAATTAAATGTCAACATTTAGGTTGGTAGACGTTTAAAATATGTATAGGTACATACAAAGCGCAATTAAAAAAAAACCGTGCAATTAAAAAAAACCGTTATCAAGTAGGATTATGTCAAATGCAAATTTTGCAAAGTAACATCGGAACCATACAATTAATATAAACATAACCTAACTTTTTATATCTATTTAACTGCGATTTTCTACAAAACTGATAATAAAACGCAAAAATTCTCCATTGTTTGATGCGGTTTTGTTTTTTGTGATAACTCCAAAAATAATACGTCCAAAACCATACAACTTGTACGTTGTACTTCTAAAATAAAGTCTCAAGATAGGGTGCCAAATATTTTTAAATAAACCCTGTACATGATAATGTACGGTTTGATGTGTCAAAGAAAAAAAACCATCGAAAGCCGTGAGTGAACGGTAAAAACATTAGGGATTAGGGAATGCTTATACGGAACGAAAGAACATTTACTTTCTGCATCACTGGCATAAAATATACTGGGTGTTCCGAGGTGTAGGTTGAAATGGGAGAAATAAAGAAATTATTATTATTATTATTATTATATGAGGAAAGTACAGTCGAAGCTCTATAACTCGATGTCGCTGCGCATTGTGTATAACTGAAATCTCGTTCTTTAACTCGAAATTTCTATAACTCGAAGTAATTTTCCGGTAACTTGAGATTCGAGCTTTGGAGGTTCGACTGTAATTTGTTAATCTTCACAACAACAATAACGCTGGATTTCACAAACGTCACTTAACTTTAATCATCGATTAAGAATCCTATACCTTCAACACATGTAACCATGTCAACGTTTACTTTTAACGATTAAGTCTAAGTAACGTTTGTGAAATTCGCCATAAGAGTTTCAGAATCTTAGGCGAAAAAGTGCCTAGTAGAAAGCAAAACAAACCTGCAAAAAAGTACTCGATAAAAAGGAACAAATGAGAAATAAAATAAATTACGAATAAGAAACATGATGTAATTAGAAAATAAAAGATGAAGTAATTGAAAATCACGAGACTAACTAAAGTAATGTAAGAAAAAAAAACGCTAACGTAACATTCAAAATTTATTAAATTTGATTTAAAAAAATAAAAGAAAAATTGAAATAAATAACAAGAACATAGATAAAATATACTTTCTTGATTTTATTTCTCATTGTTCCACTTCTCGTGAACTTTTATTCACTGTATCTGCTATAATAATTTGTGGCGTTAGCACTTGGAAGTAGAATTAGTTTGACTTTTGAAATATGACATTTGACATTTTCTATCAATTCTATCAAATTACATAACCATAGCAAAAAAATAAATGTAACACCTATTATTGAGGTGAAAAAAAGTCCATGAAGAAAATAATTTCTATAAAATTGAAATTTTTATACGCTTTATAAATATCTACAAGGGTCTCTCTAAATATTTTAACGGGCCACTCTGAGACCCGCGAGTCATGGGTTCGCCGTCACTGCTATGGAAGCAGGGGTGGGCAACCTTTTGTAAATAAGGGGCCAGAATGAATTCCATGTTTCGTCACAGCAGTTAATCGTTACTTTTTTAGTATTTACCATTTTATAATTTTTTTATTACTAAAAATAAAGACATTTTTTAATATATTACATTTTTGCAGAGCGGTATTAAGAAATTTCAAAAGCAAATGAAAAACAAAATAAAAATCAGGTCGTCTAGCAAGATATGGACAGCGACGAATGCAGAAGTGGATCCAAAAGCCTTCCAAAGAAGCAAACAAAAGAAATAATGAGCATAAAGAGACACATCCAAAAAAAAAGATAAGCCAATTCAAGAGAGTGGAACAGAATAAAGAATGGAATTGGGAAAAGAATTTGGTGGTACATGAGGTGAAGATCGCCACGAATAATCAAATTGAGTCAGACCAGTAATAAGAAATTTCAAAAGCAAATGACAAACAAAATAAAAACCAAGTCGTCTAGGAAGATAAGTCAAAAATACTATGTAACTGAGATGAGGCTGGAAGAAAAAGATCACAGGCAAACACTATCAGTAGTATTTAGCAGCAGCGAATCGAATTCGGAAAATCGTTACTTAAGGCTGAAGAGAAAGAGAAGACAAAGAGAAAAAATGGTTCGAAACAGAAAAGGAAGAAAGGGGAGATCATAGAGAAGAGGAACCAAAATATTAAAAACGAATTGATTTGATTTTCAAAGGCTTCGCTCCGGAAATCGTCGATTTTTCATTATTTGTTGTCAGCTACATTTTCGCTTACGAGGAAAAATAAAATAAACTGAAACACGAAGAAACAAACGAAAGTTTGGTTTGATTTTCAAAAGTTTCGCGCCGAAAATCGACGACTTTCATTTGCTTTCGGCTTCTTTTTTGCTTACTGAAAATCTCTTGCTTTTCAGTAGCTCCCAGACGAATGAGAATGCAAAAATACAAAAAAGAAATTTTGATCTGCGCTAGAAATCGTAGATTTTCTTTTTTCGAAAGCCTTTTAATTTTCAGTCCCTTCTAGCCGAATGAGAATCGAAGATCGTTTTTTATTTTCTGGTCATCCAATACTGCATTTGGACATTATTTGTTTCTAATTATCTAATTCCTTTTTATATTATATTGGCGTCTCAGTATTTGTACGGGGGCATCTTCCCCTTTGCCCCATCTCTATTAGCATGCGTTCAAAAACTCCCACGTGTGGAATTAGATTTTTATCGAACTTGGTTCGATAAAAGTCTTCGCTGTAGTCATGACCAATAATAAACCAATAGACATTTTCTGATTAAGAATTCTTTTTTCTACTTCTCTAGTTAATTGAGCATTAAGTTTTCTCATAATCATATTTTTATGAACACTTTTTTAGTTTAGTACTATTTAGGAGAGTTTCAGGCAATTACGCTTAAGACGATCTTACATTTTTTAGCGCCATCTAGTAACTGAATTTTTGAGTTTCATTTTTTACTTATAGCGTTTTCGATTGACTGCCCTAGAGCACTCTCAGAGTATCCTCATCTTATTTTAACCTCATGTAATAATAAGGGACGGTGTTGCTGTGTGAGTGCCCCGGAGCAGTCAATCGAAAACGCTATTAAAGGTGATTACACGTTTCAGCGCGATTTTGATCTCAACGATAAAATAAAACGTTCTCTACAACTAACGTCATCTTCTGACGTTTGCAGGAAGTTAAAAAAAATGTATAGCTACTAACGTCATCTCTCTCATTTCATTGAAATTGAAGGCATTATTCCAAAAACCAGACAAGTCCAAAAATGATGGTTTTTGCAGGAACAAGTGGGACTTGGGTCTTGTTTGCATAGAATCGCACATATTTCTCCGTGCAAAACATGTCCATCGAATGTTTGTTTCATGGCGAAACAAATTATACCACTAGATAGCCATTGTCTTAAAGTATGTATATAAAATAGCGACAACTTGTAAACCAGATATTTTGGACTTGTCTGGTTTTTGGAATAATGCCTTCAATTGTATTTTAGATAATGAATGAGACCTCACCCTTGATTTTAGTTAATTTTTGAAGTTCACTTCTAATTAATTCAGTCTTTACAAAAACTTATTATTACTGTAAACGGTACGGAGATAGCGCTGATGCTGATGAGATGGCGCTGAATTGAGAGGGCTCAGTTAAGGCACTCGGCTCAGTAGAAGACGCGTCAGCGAATGTTAAAGATGCAGCAATGGCTGTACAGTACGACATTTTCGGTTGCACTAAATTATTGGATTTTATTTTCCTTAATTTTTAAGGCTTCAGTGAATCTTTGAATTTCATTTTTACTTTTTCTCACAATTTCCAGCGCCATCTAATGACTTTTATGTGAACTATAAAATAAAAGGTTCTCTGTTCATAATTCATTCAAAATGTGCTATAGTTTTTTATTGTTTCACATTTTTGTTTTTATTAATATCTACCATCTATAAATTTTATTAAAAAAAAAAGAATTAGATTTAGGTCTCGCGGGGTGGATGAAAATTTTTCGTGAGCCGGGGGTTGCCCACCGTCGCTTTAGAGCACTCTCAGAGTATCTCCATCTTGTTTTAACCTCATGTAATAAACAAGAAAAAGAGATACTTTCAGAGTGATCTGGAGCAGTCAATCGAAAACGCCACAAGATGAATTATTATTCTTTGAAATTTAAGCTTCGACCTTGAGATGCATCCACCCGCATTCAAGGTTGGGACGCACGTGTACAAGAAGCTCCCGTTTCCAGAAGTATAAAAAAGTGCACCCTCTCCGACCATTTGGGTACTTTATTATTGTGAAGGTGGCAGAATGGGACTGTATATCGTAACACACCTCCGTCTGCGCAAACTCAGTTGTCAAAAGACAACGTAACAATATACCGGATGACCTTGGTTTATTAAACTCCATGCGTGCTTTATGAATTTTCTTCTTGTGCTATTTACCTACCGATTAACAATTTTAATTTGCTTTAGCATTTCGAAATTTATATAAACAATGGAAGAGAACATGTTAAGACTTAAACTACGATTAATCGGCGATGCTGCATGAAACGAAAGTGAGTTGAAATTACACATAGCGTCCTCCGTGGACGGCTTTGGTCGCCCGAAGGGACCAACTTGCTTCTGGCACGCAAGGTCAACATGGATTCCGGCTGGCCGCTCGTTTCTTGCTTGTGGTTCGCTCATTTTAAAAGTATCGTTGATCGCGACTGCGAACTTAAAGAAACAATTGTTCCTTTTTATTTATTGCACTCTGACTGCAGCCATGACGACAGCGTCAATTGTGGAAGATTACAAACATAGAGGACCGGACCTAGGACACTACCTTGTGGCACTCCAGCTTTAATAGGTTTCCGAAAAAATTATGTATTATTAATTTTAGTGAGTGTTATTAATCATCCTTATTTTTAACTCGTATCTCGTCTATGTATGTAAATATCTGAGTGCGTGTCATTCTTTCACGTAAACACTTGCAATTTTTTTTTCTCTTGCAGTTATCTCGAGCAAATATATTATTGTGTACGTACGCTGGTAAACATTTACCAAAGGTTACGCCCGACTCGATTCGTAAAAGCGAGGCACACTCGTAGTTACTTTTAGTGCACGTTTAACGCACACGATTTTTTTTTACGAGCCATAAACTTTCGAGCGCGCGTACGTCTATTTTTAAACCGACCGGCCGCGGCCCAACAGCCTCCGGAGAAGACATTCCCATACCCATTCCGCGCTCTCTGGATGGACGTTTCCCATCGCGTCGCTTAATTCCCGAAAGCAGGGCCGGATTGGGAGCCGCCTCGACGGCCGGACTCGCTTAATTATGGCGCAGGACGCTCGTTAAATTCGCAGATGGTCCAGATGTGTTTCAGGTGAAAAAAAGAAAACGAAGGCACGGACAGGTAGATCAACGAACTCCGGCAAGGTTAACTGCACAATTCGCTAATGAACTTGAGCGGAGCTCGTGTTGTATGTTGTACGTCGACGACGACGACGACGAAGAAGAGGCGGAGGAGGAGGAGGAAAGTTGGCTTTCTGCAAGAAATCCGCATGTGCTGAAATCTCAATTTCGAAATACATAGATTTCTCCTGAACGTATGGCGTATGACGCGAATAAATAATAATAAACTCGCAGGCGAAAAAAATTCTACAGAGTGAGTCATGCTTTATGTGAGAGAAATTGCGGAATTCATTTCGCGTTGCAATAAAGTCGCCTGGAAGGCGGCGTGCATTAACGCCGCGCTCGTTACAAAAAAAAGAAAAGAATTCCTTGATTTACGTACTTACTATATGTACATGTTTATTTTGAAGCGGTACTCAAGTTAAACATTTCCATACATGTTAATTATTAACATGAAATTAAAACGGATTCACTTTTTATTATAGTTTTACATTCTACCGTTTGCTCGCTTTTTATACAGCGTGACTTTTGAACTTAATATTTAATAATTCTAATCTTAGTTACCTAACTTTAATTATTTTACATTATTTAACATTACTTAGGAGAGAGTCACTCGCCTGGTTTGGTCTTTTTCGCGCACTTGACTACACACACTTAACTCATACCTTCACTAACTACCTTTACTTGACTATCTACTATCACCTGCGGGTTGGTCTCTTATCTACGTCACAATTGGTTCTTTTGTTCTGGTGGCTGGGGGTTCGGTCCAAAGTACAAAGTCCAGGTGTCAGCATCAATTAACCCTTGCCAAATTTGCTTTCTTAAAACGTTCTAATTGCCTCAATCTTAATTGGCACATGTAAACAACACGCTTACATTCCGCAGAGCTTGCATTTCTACGTAAGTGGAATGTGAGCACGTGTAACGCGGGTGTCCTACTAATTGTCAATGGGTGTTGATCCTGCATAATTTTGAAATGCACATAATTACGAAACGAATTTAAATTTACTTATTTTCCCAGATAATGACATCGTGACACTATCACCTGAAAATGATTAAACTGTTCAAGATAAAACAAAACATGTCACTAGACACAATGGTGGCCTTGTCGTCGTCGTCGTAAACAATTCAAAGAAAATGTTCGGACTTGTCCGGAGCGGCTTCATTCGAAAAATACTCGCAGCTGTGAACCTGGTCATTGCCAATACTTCTTCAGATGCAAGAACTAAAACCGTGGCGGGCATTTTTGTATTTTCCCTAAAAATTCTTCAACGATTACCTCTGGTGAAATGATGTCCTTGCAAAATTCAAGAAGCAGCGACAGAAATTTTCAAACATTCTACAGCGACTACCTAAAGTAAGCTAACGCACTTCTTCTTCTGTTTTTTTTCTTAGAAATTCTTCAACGACCTTCTGCTAAAACGACGTCATTGTCGACACTTCTCCAGAAACGTGAACTAAAGAGATTACTTCTTCAGCACAAAAAACAACACTTCGGATATAGAGGCCATCGAAGTATCCCTTTGAGTGGGTGTCTCGCTCGTACCTACCACATACGGGTAACGTGCCGTTCAGTGCACGAGTTTTTCAAATAAAAAAATTCTAAAGACCGAATTCCTAGACAGTACGATTTGACCGTAGATACAATGAACTGGTTGCAGTGCCATCTGTCGTCAAATATCGAAATCAATGCCTATTAATAACCCTGCTTCGTGTTCCTTTGACAAATAAGTAACGTGCCACTTAGTGTACGAGTTTTTGAAATAAAAGAATTCTAAAGAACCAACTCCTCAACAATAGAATTTAAACGTGGATGTAATGAGTACAGTCACTAAATAAATACAGTACCGCAGTCCATATGCTTCATGTGTAAGACAAAGAAACCACGTTTTTGCACTAAAATGGCCGAGTTTTCTAGTGATTTTTTTTCCGGCATGTTTAATCAAACATAACACCTGTCAAACAAAAGGTAAAAAATGCCCAAGTGTGTCATTAGGATTAGATATTTAAATTTCCCGCCAATATTTTGCACTAAAATGGCTGCTGATTGCGGTACTGTAATTTTTTAGTGACGGTAGTAATGAGAGGGTTGCAGTGTCCTCTCTCGTCAAATACCGAAATTAAAGTTTGAGTAGAAAATCTGTCATGAGAATTTTTGGAATTTTCGACAGTCTAACATATTTCTTCTATCCCGAGCTTCAATTCCGTTAAAAAAGTTCGAATTTAATTATAGTCTCTGAATTCTTAAGCTGCCGCAATCCGCAAACGGCGGCCATTTTAACTCCAAATTTAGGCGGTAATTTTAAAAGTGGTGATACTTGTTGAATGTCACTCCGTCTGTGCAGTTATATGCTCTACATAGTTTCTTTAGCAGTTGGTAGCGCTGGATTTTTGTACAGCAATTTTTCGATACTGCTTGTCACAATTTTCATAATTACTCTGTGTGTTTTATTTTACATATATTTTTTTTTAATTGAAGAAGTAATTCTAAGGGGATTTCCTTCAAACGCAAACTTAACCTCAATTTTACACATCATATTTGAAAATTCCTAGCCTACAAAAACCTTTGTCCTCTTTTTTAATTGTTGCTGTTTATCGTTATTTGTAAACTTTTTTCAACTTGATTCTATTTAGCCAGAATATTTATTGTTAACCATAATTTGCGAAAAAAATTAGTACATTTTTTTTTCAATCACTTATACGAAATCCTTTACATTTTTGAAAGTTTTTTTTTCCAAGTGATTATCATTAAATTTTTGAACGATGATAGCGCCATCTGCACACACTTGTTTGATTCATGAAATTTTAGGAGGCATCTCCAAATTGAAAAATATAAATATTTCATTTACTATGTAACTTCGAGGAAAAAAAATCTTTTATGACGTAATTTCGGAAAAGAGAAAATTACTGCAAACATTGATTGTGTCATTCGGGGATAAAAGGAAAACTTTTTACAAATTGTAGAAACGGCAACATATCACTAGAAATGTAGCAGCGCCATCTCTAGAGATTTTTTTAAGTCGTACACTTTCCACCGGTCATACGTATTTTTAATTTTCTAAGAATAATAAAACCTTAACGTTTTCAAGCGCCAGCTTGACATACATATTTTGATTAACATTTTTCCTTGGGTATGTTAATTCTGCGCAAAAAATGGTAATTTAGTTTTACAAGGTTGGCAACACTGTTTTATTTTCTTAGTTATTTAGTTACTAAAATTTTGAAGTTAAGCTACTTTCTAGCCAGGGTTGCCGGTGGAAAACGCTATAACCAACCGTCAAATCCACGTTGCCGATCAATGCTGCCAACCCTACACAATTGTCAAATCTTAATTTTAGAAAGTTTTGTTTATTTAATGAGATTTTTTTAATTTTTAAAAATTGAACAATTGTTAATTCTGAATTTTAGAAAGTCGAACAAGTTTTGTTTGTTTAATGAGAACTTTTTTTATTTATGAATTTTCTTCATTTATTAATCGATCGTCTTTTGTTTTATTTTGCGTCAAGAATTGCACAATAACTGCCAAACGTTTTAAAATAATTTAGACCTAGTTTTATTTCATGAGAATTTTTTTTAATTTTCGTTATATTTTTAAAAATTTTATAAATTTGTCTTTTGTTTTATTTTAATTGCTAATTCTGAATTTTAGAAAGTTTTAGATGCCTTTATACGTGAAACTAGTTTGTAATAAAGAACATTTGGAAATTATAGAAAAGAATATCTTTCTTAAATATTTATAACAGAATCTATAAACAGCATGGAGAATTTCAACATTAATATTTTGTTTATTTAATGAGAACTTTCTTATTTTTGTTATTTTTTTAAATTTTATAAATTTGTCGATCGTCTCTTGTTTTATTTCACGTCAAGAATTGCGCAACTGTCAATTCTTAATTTTAGAACATTTTGTTTATTTAATGACATTTTTTAAACTTTTGTTATTTGTTTTTATTTTTATGTTATTTTTGTCAAATTTATAAATTTTCTTCATTTATTAATCGATCGTCTTGTTTTATTTTGCGTCAACAACTGCCAAACGTTTTAAAATAATTTAGACCTAGTTTTATTTCATGAGAATTTTTTTTAATTTTCGTTATATTTTATAAATTTGTCTTTTGTTTTATTTTAATTGCTAATTGTGAATTTTAGAAAGTTTTGTTTATTTAATGAGAACTTTTTTATTTTTGTTATTTTTCGCATATTGAGTGGGTGTCTCGCTCGTACTGGTGTCTCGCACACATACGTATGAGTGGGTGGCGGACATTTTCTTATTTTTCTTAAAAATTCTTCAACGACCTCCTCTGGTAAAACGACGTCATTGTCGGCACTTCTCCAGAACATGGGAAAAATCGTCTATCTATTGCCTCTCCTTTCTTAATTTCAAATTATACGGTCCGCTGCTTACGTCACGAGGGCACAGAAACCCGACAGGTAAACAAATAAATCACTACAACACGAAAACAATTCAAATATCCGTGTTAAAAATTTGTAGTTTTTTTTTTGTACAGAGTTCGGTGTGTTATTTTTGAAACCGTTCGCATCTCTGAAAACGTAATTGATTTGAACTAATCTCATGGCAGTTATACGACGCATTCATCGTCAGCTGTGCAACTATGTGTTACGGTCAAGTTTTACGACTGTACGACTCTGTTTCTCTACGCAACATGTTTATTGCACGCTTTATGCATTGCATGCTAGAAAAGTTGCTTTTTTATTTGAAAACTCGATTAGGTTTAGCTAAATTGTTTGCAATTAGCTTAGTTGGAAACCTGTCGAAGCAAAATTGAAACAACCAGTTACTAGAAGATGAAACGTGTAAACTGTTAACCAATATCTCATGTAAATGCGACGCGTAATTACTTCTTCAAATTCAAATCGTCTAACGTAATTAACTGCTAGGTAACTGAAACAAATTGCCTCGTTTTATCTGGCATCGATCAGGAGGTAATCGGTCGCAGACAAAAATGGATCGCCCTGTACAGTATACGTGGTGCAGAGCTGACGGTTGTAAGTCATCGTCGCGCACCGGAAACGTCTGTCTGACAGTTTATTATACATCTCCGAGTTGCTCGCTTGATAATGGAAAACTTAATAAATCTAAACTACTTGCATTAACTGGCCGTGGTTGTGCCGGGCGGGCGTTATTTACTTGAGCAATAATAATTTAAGTGGGCGAGGCCCGTCTGGGCCTCGCCGGGCGCGCAATAGATCATTTAGAATCGACCACTAGACTAGGAGAAGCACACAGAAAAGCAACCCCCTGTGTGAGAGTTTTTAAATGTGACTTCCTCCAAGTTGCCCCAAAGAAAATTGAAAAAATGACATATTAGGTAGAGCTTGCACCACCCCAGACTATCTAACACGTAACAGAGGTTTGTGAACTTCTAATCACAGAGGCAATCTCGTTTAATATATCTTCCTGGCCGAGCTGCTGCACAAGATTAATCCCCCCCGAGATATTATGGTAGACACACGAGAGTACGTGCAAGTAGAACACACAAAGCCGTTTGCTAAAATAATAATAATATTTTTTATAATAATAATAGTCTCTGCCATTCAAACTTCTTTAAACCCGATTCTCTTAACAGGGGCAAAATAACGACGCGTGTTAAGTATTTTGACGTATAGGTGGTGCTGCAGTACCTGAAGTACTGAAGGGTACTGAAGCGAGAATACTTCTTTTTAATAATGTAACATTAAAAAAAAGATGATTATTAGGTGATTTACTACTTGCCCGTTCTGATCAAAGGCAGGAGAAAAAAAGGAAGTGTGCGCTCTGGAGGAAACGAGCGTTTTTAATTATTTAAGATGGTGCCGCATAAATAAATTAATTGGCGATTGGTTTAAGCCGCAATTAAATGAGCGCAAATAGCGCTAAAACGGTTGCGAAAAAAAAACCCGGCTAATTAATTTACAAAATTAATCGCCGGGAAGGAAACGTTTCTCGCATGCAAGTACGTAATTTAATTTGTTAATGTTAATTTACATCGAAATTTGAAATACTCTGTTAATTATGTAGAGTGTAAATAGATCGTGGATATCTTCAATCGGAAATCGCGATTTAACTGATAGGTCAGTATCGCCAACAACCGGAAACAACTTCTATCAGCTTCGCGAAGTAATTCTAGTGAAATTCTCAACTCCGCTTCCTAATTATAAATTTGATTTAACTATAAACAAGAATTCTAATTAAAAATAACGATTTTAAGAATATTTGAATAGGAACTTATCCAGAAATATGCATTTATAAGCTTTGTTATTATGAAAGAGTGAAATGCCGGTATAGTAGAATTCTGTAATTGTTATCGATAAACTTTCCACAGCTAGAAAATCCATGCAAGCCGAAGTTGGTACATACCTTGGGCCTTGCAAATTAAAACATTGAAATTTTATAACGGACATTGAATATGTGCACTAACACTTAACGTTTCGTCGTCGTTCGACGGACAAGAACCTATTTGAATTAAAACAACAAAAAATAATCGATTCAAAGTACCGTGCCTGAATCTGTCAATCTTGACCAGTGTTGCCAACTCTATATTTAGATGAAGATTAGGTGTTAACGAAATACGAGTTAAATTTGTGCGGTCAAGCAGTGCTGCCAAGTGAGTTGTAAAATTTCCTTAAATCTCCCTCCAATCTAAGATGCATTGACGCTGGTGCGTTGCGTAGACCGTCAATTGCCGCTATTCCAATTTCAGTTGTGCGGAGGCGTAGGGGGCGAGTTGGCTACACTGAATTCTTGACAATTGCAACGCCTACTCTGCATATAGCCAGTGTTACCAATGTGTGGAAAGCAGAAATCCCTGAAGAGTCGTCAAAAAAACCCTAAACTTTGATAAGTACTAACCTCAAGATTAGAAAAAAAATACTTAACTTAAAAAATCTGTCGATTTTACAGCGCAATTCATTTAAAAAAAAATGAAAAAGAACGGTGACAAAACAAAGAAAACTAAATAATAAAAGTTCAAACATGATCGAATGAAGAAATAATAATATGTAATAAAAACAAAAGACAATTTAATAGATTGCTAAATTTTTAAAGAACTGTAAAAAAGCAAAGGCAATTGAATAATAACTGGGAGAGTTGACAAAAAAAAATTCCTAAAATTTTGTACTAGATCCAGGAATTAAAAAAAAAAACGTAAAACATCATTAAAAATGCATAAAATTAAAGAAACAAAAGACGGTCGATTTTAGGGTGCAATTCAGTAGATTGATGCTACATTTGAAAAAAAAAGCAATATAAAAAGAACGATTACGAAATAATAAAAATTCAAACATATTCAATTTTTATAATAATACATAATAACAAAAACAAAAGACAATCGATTTTTCAACACAATTTTATAGATTGAATAATTTTTTTAAGAATGAAGAGAAAACAACAAAGAGAATTAAATAATAACTGGAAGTTACCAAAAAATTCCTAAAATTTCGTACTAGATTCTGGAATTCAAAAGAAAAACCTAAAAAATCATTACTCATGCATAAAGTTGTTGAAAAAACTTTAAAAAAAAGTTATAGAAAACGGAAAGAAAAGACGTGTGGCGTACGAAACTAGGCGGCTAGCCAAATTAAGAAAATCTAAAAAATCTCAGATGGTTATCTATGAATTTTGTTTTTTATAAAAAAATGATTATTCAATAAAAGTTGTATTGTCAGATTGGTTTTGGAGACTGAATATAAAATAACTTAGTGGGAACATATTATTTGATCACGCAATCAGTTAAACCCACAGACGATTGATTTTACGGCGCCACACAGTGGTTTATGTTCTATAGAGATGCGGAAAAAACTAATTATTTTTGAAATTATCATTGTCCGTTATCATTTTTAATTTCTTTGACTTTTTTTCATGCATTTTGTCTTTAAATGAATAAAATAAATGAGTGAAAATTTTACCGAATAAAAAAAAATTTATTATTAAAAATCAAAATTTAAAACGAAATATAAACTTATACATATTTTTAACACCATAAGAACTTAGAAACTAAGGCACTGGATGAACAACGAAGATTTCACACCAACAGATCGACAATTGAAGCGATATTTACAGTATGTCAAATATTAGAACAACTGTAACCTAAAACGAGGGTCGCAAGTGGTCGCAGCTAAAAAGTATTTTATCACTTAATTAGACGTCTAATGTATACAGAAAAATAGGTTAGAACACAGCGCTCGACGGAGCTCAAAAATTATGCTCTATTAAATTTTGTCATAAAACATTTTTTAATAATTCTTCGAGACCTCTATGTAATGGCACAAACAATTGAAATAATTATTTTTATTCAGCATAACATATTCTCTAATAGTGCTGCTATTCATTGAAAAATATGTCTTTAATCTAGCAATAAGATTGTAAGAGAAATTCGTATAAAAATATGATGAATTTTTACACCGCCAGTAAGCATTATAACTCAGGCGACTTTAACACCTTGTATACGAATGCAATATGGAAATATATCTGATTATTTTGTTAATATACATCAGATAATCATTAAGAATTACTAATTTAAAATCAAAATGCTCTTTGCAGCACTTTGAAAAAAATGGGTTTTTTCCGCATTTTGACCACTGTGCGCCATTCAGTAGATCGATGATATATATTTGAAAAAAAAAAAAACAGTTTGAAAAGAACGGCGATAAAATGATGAAAATTCACACATATTCAAATTTTATAATAATACGTAGTAACAAAAGCAAACGACAATCGATTTTACAAAACAATTTAATTGATTTAATAAATTTTTAAAGAACTATGAGAAAGCAAAGAAAATTAAATAATAACTGGAAAAGTTACCAAAAAATTCCTAAAATTTTGTATTAGATTCTGGAATAAAAAAAAACGAAAAAATCATTAAAAATACATAAAGTTGAAGAACACAGAAACAAAAGACGACGTCGATTGACGACGCAATTCAGTAGATGAATAATTAAAAAAGAAAAAAAAGAACAATTACAAAGGAACGGTGCCGAACCAAAGAAAAAAAAATAATAAAAAATTCAAACATAAACAAATGTTATATGTAATAAGAAAAACAAAAGACAATCGATTTTACAACATAATTTAATAGATTTAACTTAAAATTTCATAATAACTGGAAGAGTTGCCAAAAAATTACTAAAATTTGGTACTAGATTCTGGAATTTAAAAAAGAAAGAAACGTAAGAAAATTATTTAAAAAATACATAAAGTCAAAGAAAACAGAAACAAAACACGGTGCAAATTCAATACATTAACGATAAATTTTAAAAGAATCAAGTAGAAAAGAACGGTGACGAAACAAAAAAAAAAGCAAAATACATAATAAAAACTCAAACAAAATCAAATCAAAAACTAATACGTCGTAACGAAAGCAAAAGACAATCGATTTTGCAACACAGTTGAATACATTAATAAATTAAACTATGAGAAAGCAAAGAAAATGAATTTTTTTTCCCGAGAGTATCAGAAATGTCTTCTATTTGAAACTTGAAGACTCGATTTCTATAATTTTAATGAATGCAGTGCCATCTCTTAGTAGTATCGAACATTAAACGAATTTTAAAATTTTTTCAAACATTTCTCCGATTTGAAGATTCGATTTTCCAAGTTCTGATAAACAGAGCTGGATTTTTTTTTTTTTTTTTGTAATTCAGCGCCATCAACGAAAATCAGAATTTCTTTTTTTTTAATGCGGCGCCATCTCTTAGTAGAACCGAATGAACTTTTCTTATTTTATTTCCCAAGAATATCAGAAGTGTCTTCTATTTGAAATTCGAAAACTCATTTTCTATAATTTTAATGAATGCAGCGCCATCTCTTAGTAATATCGAATATTAAATTAATTTTTAAATTTTTTTCCCAAGGTCAAATATTTCTTCGATTTGAAGATTCGATTTTCCAAATTCTGATAAATGGAGCTGAAATTTTTTTTATAATTCATCGCCATCTCAGCAGAATCAAGCCTTTAATGATTTTTTAAAATTTCTTTTCTATTATTTCGAAAACAAAATATAACTCGTATTCACTTTTTTGCATGCGACCGATTGAAAAGAAAATTTCGAATAAAGAATACGAAATAAAAGATTTTAAAAAAAACAATAAAAACAAAAGACTATCGATTTTACAGCACAATTCAGTACATTAATAATAAATTTAAATTTTTCACCTTTCCTGAATTACGTTCAACAATGAACGGTTGGCGTCGCAATTCCAACAACTCTGAAACATTTTGTTTTCTTCTGCGATTTAAACATTCCGCCTGAACGTATTAGGATTGGCAACACTGGCTTCGGCAATAAAAGATCGTTAAATTAAAAAAATGAAGAGGGCCGACGGTTCCTGTCAACAACATAAACAAAAGACGGTTGTTTGGCAAATGCAGGAGACGAACAAAAAAAATGGTCGGATGGTTGGATAGCTACAAAAAAACCTTTCGTTTTCAATTGTGCATTAAAAATAAATTGAAAACGATAACAAAATACGATCAAATTCCAATCGAATATGTACTTTCTTCATTAAAAATAAAAAAAAATAACAAAACACAATCACCTGCTTAATAAGTTTACAGCGCACTTTCTTCCTCGAAAGACAAAAAATAAATGAATAAATAAACAGAATACGGTTGACGCGATGGTAGTTTCGATTATTCTCTTTTTGTTTCAAAAAAGAGAGAGGAATCGATCGTCATTCGTTTTTTCTTTTTGTTTTCTCCTTTCTGAAAATCACCAAAATCGACGTTTTTGCAAAAAAAAAAAACAAAAAATTCCTTTCAGTTTACACGTATTGTTGCTAAAAAAGAATTTCTTTTTTTTAATACTTAGATCAACAATGATTGAATGTACAGAAATTATTATTGATACCCTTACAGATAGTAAATAGTTGTTGTGGAATGAAAGATTGATAATATTTCGGAATTATTTGAGTTTAGACCTTCAATCGTTGTGGATCACAGTGTATTATGACAGATGTCACCAGTGACAGAATCAACCGAAACAAGTATTCATTTTATATGCGACTATTAACCCTACTGCGGTTTAGTTAAAGTTATTTTCAAATTAAATTGCCAGATTTGTCAGTAAACCGGTCACGAAGTCACTAAATTTTCCACATGGCTAGACATCACGTCACGTTATTCCAAGAATAGTGTTACACCTTACTCAGTTAATCCCACAATTGTAAAATTGGACCTAAGAAATTAGAAGGTTGTTTTTTTTTATCGATAGTTTAGGATAGTTTAAGGCAAACTGGAAGTTCGAGGTTCGACAGATTTTTGTATCGAGTGAAATGACATTATAGTGCAGGCGATTGTTTAAAGTTACTCAATTTAAAGAAGGCACGGAGCCAAAAAAGAAAAAGAAATGGTTTCCGAGCAGTTAGAAGTTTTAAGGAGATGGTTTCTTGGTCAGGTAGATCAACTTAAGAAATGCACCTCGTATATCCACGATGTAATTTTATGCAAGTCATCGCTAATAATTTTTCAAAAATAAACGCCGGCTGAACTCTGGTACTTACTTGAGCCGTATTTTGGCGATGCAGCGTTTTGTTGCTATGGTTGAAGCGTTTTTAACTGTTCACGTCATTACTTCAAACATCGCGAAAATATGCTGTTTTTAAAACGATTGTAAAATGTGGAAGAGGGGGAATATTTACCTTAAGATGACCATAACCTATACGTCAAAAAAATAAAGGTAAAAAAGTTATCAATATTTTTCAAAATGCAAAGGTATGTATAACTAATTAAAATAAAATATTATATTTATCCTATTATAAATATGTTTAGGAAAAATATGTCGCCCTTCTCCTCACAATCAACTTATCAGTTAGTACAAGAGTCATTCCAAAATAATACTCTGATATTATTAAATTTTTTGAAGAAAGGATATGATGATGAGGAAATTAACAATGTAATCACACTTATTGCTTCTACAAACGAAGAACACTGGCGAATTGATGGATATTGTAATGAATGGCTCCCACGTTACTTGGATATTGATTTTTTTAGATTGTATAGAATGTCTAAAAGTACATTTTATAAATTACTTCGAGCTTTAGAATGTGAAGAAAAGTGTTTTGTCGGAGGGGGGCAGCCGGTGCCATTGGATCAAGCATTATTAATGACAATATCATGGCTAGGTAAAGGGGAAACACTAATTAGGATTAGTGAAATTTTTAATGTTGCTTGCTCAACTGTGTTTGGGTGTACTGAATTTATGTTGTCCAAATTAATAGCTCTGAAAAAGAAAGTTATAATTTGGCCTGATGTATAAGAAATGGTCACAGTTCAGGCAAGTTTTCTGGAGCGAAGTGGTTTTCCAGGTATCTAATAATTACACTTTGAATTTTATGTATACTCTGAACTGATTAATGATTTTTTTTTACAGGTGTCATAGGAGCTGTGGACGTGTGTAATATAAAATTTACAGCTCCAAAGGAACAACAAGAAAGTTATTGTGATAAAAATAAAAATCACTCCATTAAATTGCAAGCAATTGTCACTGCAGATAAGATTTTTACCAATAAAATGGCGGGGTATCCTGGATCTGCACATGATAGCAGGGTATTTAGAGAAAAATTATATTTTGCAAGGGATACTAAAATGGTGTGCACTTACAGGTTTTCAGAAATTCAAAAATCTTTTTGGAAGTTGAGGAATATGGAAATTTTAGAAAATACTTTGGTGCAGAAAATTATCACTTAGTTGGCGATAAAGCATATCCCTTAAAAAATTGGATATTAACGCCTTTCAAGTAAGTAATTTTTAAAACTGTATGTTATACCGAGATATCAAAAATTATCTTTGTCTAGAGCGGTCAGAAATGGAAACCGACTATCTTAGCTTAGATCAAATTTTAGCAGTCAAAATATGATTGATACAGGCATGATCCTAGTCTCTTTTTTGATATCTCATCTCGGTAGTATAAACATTGTTTGCAATTTTTTATTGTTGTAGGAATAACGGTAACTTAACTCATCGCCAAAGGCGATATAATACCCACCATAGTAACACAAGATTTGTTGTTGGACATACATTTGGTTTACTAAAAGGTCGTTGGCGGATATTACACCACATTCATGTTAATAGTATAGAAAAAGCCACAAAAGTGATTATTGCATGCTGTGTGCTACATAATTTTTGCTTTATCAACTCCGATTTGTGGGAAGAATATGAAGCAGTGGAGCATGACAATGACGAAGCACCGAATGCCGGCGATGTGCCATTAAATGCTATTAACAAACGTAATGAAATCGCAGACTTATTTTAATTGCATTATTTTATTATTATACAAACATTAAATAACGTTTACACAAAATAAAGAGTATTATTCTAATCTTTATATTTAACAAAAAATAAAGTTTCTTCAAAAATAACAAGTCACAAAAACAAAAAATAAATACATTTACAGAGAATGAATTTAATCACTTTCATCAGTACTTGAGTATTTCCTTTTCTTAGTTTTTTTGTTACTCAAATTCTTGATAAGAGCCATTTGGACTTCATGGCGTTGTCTGCTTTCTTCAGTTATGACTTGGATGATTGTATCAAATTCCTTTTTCCTCAGCAACTGATTTTCTTTTTGAATGGCCACGAGTTCCTGTAATGCAGTGTTTCTTGCTGACTGAGGCTTAACTTTTTTGTTTACACTTTCAAAACGGTTCTTTACATTTTTGGGCTCCAATGAAGAATCAGACGAACAAGAAGGTTGTGGTGTTTCATCGTCATTGATATCTTCTAAGGAATCAATAATCATAACAGGACTTACTTTATGTTTATCCCCTAATATAGCATCAATTTCCTCAAAATATTGTGGGGGTTTGACAAACCCCTCGCCAGTATTTTTCATTTTGTCTTTATATTTGGTGTATGATACCTGTAAATTTGACCATTTTTGTCGGCACTTTTCCCTAACACGAAGATCTGTTCCTACATAATACCCCATTTCATTTAACTGAATTGCTATTTTACCCCAAATGTCATTATTAACTTTTTTTGTGTCGGCAAAGTCTGCATCATATTCTTTTCTAAGTGTAAGAAATGCCAGAGTGGCGTCATGATCTTTTGGAGTTTGTCTCTTTGAAGTCCATACCATTTCTTTTATTTCAGTCTCCAATGAATTTTTAAGAAGATTCTCTTTCAATTTGGTAAGATATTGAGATGCAAAATTCTCATCTGAAAAAGCATAACACTCAATAATTGTTTTTTTTTAATGTGAGGAATAATTACCTTTTAATTGTTCGGCTGTTTCTTCATCTACAGTTAATAAAAACTCCCCTAAAGTGAGTTGTATCATGCTGAGTAAGCAACTCAGCAGCTGCTGTTCGCTAAACGCGCCCAATAATAGCACCTCAGACAAATGCAACAAAGGTATAGAGGTTATGATACAAGCACAGGTGTCTTGTTCGAATTATTTTCGCGCCACAAAGCGCTCTACCGAGGACGGTTCAAAAACAGAGCCTGCGTTTTAAAACCGTTTCATCTCTGACGTCACCGTTTATTCGCAAAAATGTAAACGCTTCAAAACGTTCGCAACGCTGCATCGCGAAAATACGGCTTTGGTTTGTAACAACGTCAACAAATCATTAACTACTCAGACAAATATTTACCTTTGAAGGCTGTTGGTATTTGAGACGCAAATAAGTGGATTTTATTGTTGCCCATCACCGCATAGATTTCTTATCAGAGGAAAGTCTCATCCCCTTGCTTGTGTATCAAATCACGACCTCTCTTGACTAAATAGATTAACTTATGAAACGCACCTCGTATGTTTATAAGTAATGTTTATAAGTAATTGTTTATAAGTAATTTTATGCGAGCGACTGTTTAACTTATGAAACGCACCTCGTACATCTACAATTTTTTTAGTAATTTTATGCAAGTGACTGTTTAACTTATGAAACGCACCTCGTATATCTTCAATGTTTATAATAATTTTATGCAAGTCGCTTTCCAAAAACAAGCTTCAATTATGTATATCGATTGAACTTTCGTTCACCAACAAGTCATTTACATACTGACTGCTCCGACAATATTTAAGTATGTACTTGTACACATACGTTTGAAGGCTGTTTGTATTTGAAGATCTGAACCGCAAACAGACGGATTTTATTGTGCAGGATTCTTATCGGGAGAAAAGTCTGATCCCCACGTCCACACACATACAAATACGACCTTGTTCAAATCACGACGTCGTCGTCGTCGTCCTCCGTGATTCTTTTCTTATAATTTAGAAAATCATTCTGCGTTAATTGAGTTTCTTTGGAGCTCGGCAGACCTTGACAGGAACCAGCCACCAGGCAAATTGAGTTCATCAATGACTTGCTAAATACTTAGCAATTTCTCTGCTTTGACGTTCTATTTTCAAATTAAAAAAAAAGACACGTGTGACACTGAAATTTAAGAATTTGGAAATTTTATAAATCCTTTACTCTCACATTTAAAAAAAAAAGTGCTACTCGAAAATTGCCAACAACGAGGTTTTTGTATAAATTTAAAATGTCCTCAGTTTGTCCGCAGCTGCGCACTTGTTACTTGTTTTGATAAAAAAATAATTCGGAATAGAGTCATTAAATTTGGCACTAAACCAATTATGAAGTCTCTAGATTTTCGACATGTCTGAACTCGCTAAAAAGTTATCTAAAATTTCTTCAAAAAATCACCAAATCTAGCGACAAAATCACTAAATTGGCAACACTATAAATTACGATATTTTGTTGGTATCTCAAATACATTGGAATTAATCATAGCCTCAAAATTGACATTTGTTTGAAATTATTTTAAGTATCCACAGTAGAAGCATCTACACAGTAGCCACGGTGAATTGAATACTAATGATGGCAGCATTCCCACGAGTGAGATAGCGAACCGTTACGTCACCGCATACCCGCTTCTTCCTTTACACAATATTAACCAACATTAACTGCCAACGTGACAGTAAATGATTGGTTGACAGGTTAATCAATGTGTTAGAGGGAGAAGCGGGTGTAACGGTTAGCTATCTCACTTGAATGCTGTCACCGTTAATATTCAACTTACCGTGAACAGCAGCGACACTTGAGTATAACTGTTACATTTGCCATTTTGTTTGCATTACATTTGCATATAGGTATCAAACAATATGGCGGGTTCTTTTTGACACTGACGTTTACGTGTCGCTACTGGGTAATTACTTTAACTATGAAGTGTTAACCAATGTCACCAACCGCCACATAACAAAACAAAATTTTCCTACATTTAAATTACAACGTAAACTTCACTTTTTTATTTTTAAGAACTGAAATATTTTGGAAAAATTTTGTGCAAATCGGTTTGACATGGCCGTCTCGCATGGGATGTCTTATTATGTAGCGAACTGGCTTCAATTTGTCAATCCTACTGCGATGTCAAGTCAAAAAGCGATCGCAAGATTTCGCTACGTAAATTGTTCATGAAACATTTTTTTTTAAATTTGTTCCTGTAACCAATTTTAGAGATTTTCTTTATTGGATTCTTTTTAACTCTTGTGGGATTTCTGCTTTTTACACCTTGGTAACACCGCATATATGCAGAGCAGTAGTGCAATCCCGATATGTAAATACTATTTTGGTAACGTCACGTTGTCTAGCACTCGCCTTCATGCGATAGTTTGGGATTACGATGGATTGAGTTCAATGTTCCCCTTATTTTTTAATACTTTAATTATGGAATACTATTCGTTGTGATTGCATTTTTCAAAACAATCGTATGTTTTTCGTGACGTCACGTGTAAGTGTTGCCAGCCGTGGCAGAATTCTGCTACGGTAGCCATTTTTTTAAACTCCGTAGCAGCGTAGCGGAATATTCTAATTTGCGGCAGGTTTTAAGTTTAACACAAAATTTAAAGAAATTAAAGATTCGATACATCCCATTTAGATTAACTTACGACTAAAATTGGTATCTTATGCCTTAATAAGTTGTTAGTTGGTACTGTGGAGTGTGGTACCGATTTGTGCAGTTTTTAACTAAACACAAATTAGGTTTGAAGCTAACAGTAGGAAAAAATGATCGGCATAGCAAGCACAATTTATTTTCTAACTGTTAGCAACACTGATCGTGATCCCTATGCAAGTGTTATAACTGTCAAGATTGACAGGTATCTCTAACCGGTTAGGCTCTATTTATTTTTCGTTGGCTTCTAAAATTTGTACCAAATGTTTTAATTTGCAAGGTTTGCATAGATTTCTAAGGTGTGAAAATTTTACTAGTAACAATTACAGAATTCTACTATATCGGCAAATTCCTACTGGCTGACACTAGTTACACATCGACCGTCTTTTGTTTGTTTTTCACAAAATAAATGCTGAAGACCACAGGAAACGTTCGATTTGTTTCTTTTTCCAAAAAAAGGAGCAAGAATCGATCGTCGTTCATTTTTTGGGCGTCAAACGTGAGAGATTTTTCCTGCACGTATTTAAAAAAAGAATGCTACTCGAAAATTGTCAATAACGAGGTTCTTGTAAAAATGTAAAATATTGTCGTTACATGTTTTGGTTAAATATAGTTTCGGATAAAGTAAAAAAAAAAACTAATCATGAAGCTTTTAGATTTTTGACGTGTCTGAACTCACCAAAAATTGTCTGAAATTTCTGCAAAAAGTCTAGTAACAAAATCGCTAAATTGGCGACAATTGACATCTCAAGCAGGGTTGCCAACGTGCGGGCAATTGCCCGAATTACGGGTAATTTAAACAACCTTGCGGGTAAAAAAATACGTGGGTAAAAATGGATATTTTCAAGGAAGAAAAAAAACAGATTAATTTTTAAATTTTTGATTGACGACTTGTTAGTGATGTTTCAGTTTTACTATTGGCAACAAAGAAATCACTAAAGCCGGAAGCCGACAAAAACTAAAGTAACTAACTGACAGCCAAATCCACATTGTCGATCAGTGCTGCCAACTCTACCGATAATTCGGTAGACCTACCGATTTTGAACTCAACCTTTTTTTTAATTTTTATTTTTTTGTAATTATATCAATTTTCTTTATTTCTAGACCGCCTTTTGTTTTATTTTACGTCAAATATTGCACAAATTCAAAACTTAATTTTAGAAAATTTTATTTAACGAGAATTTTTTAAATTTTAGTTAATTTTCGTAATTTTATAAATTTTCTCGACGACATTTCTCGACCGTCTTTGTATTGTTTTTCATCAAAAAATGCACAATTGTCAAATTTTAATTTTAGAAAGTTTCGTTTATTTAATAATAATTTTTAAATTTTTATTTTTTTGTAATTTTATTTAATGAGATTTTTTTATTTTTGATATTTTTTTCTAATTTTATTCAATGAGATCTTTATTTTTATTTTTTTAAATTTTATAAATTTGTCGATCGTCTCTTGTTTTATTCTACGTAAAAAATTGCACAAATGTCAAATCTTAATTTTAGAAAGTTTTGCTTAATGAATTTTTTAAATTTTTATAATTTTTTATAATTTTATAGAAAGTAGAAAGTATTGTTTATTTAATGAATTTTTTTTAATTTTTATTTTTTTGTAATTTTATTAATGAGATTACTTTTACTTTTATTATTTTTTTATCATTTTCTGCAATGAGACTTTTTTTATTTTTTTTTATTTTATAAATTTTCTTTATTTCTCGATCGTCTTTTGTTTTATTTTACGTTCAAAATTTTTCAAATGTCAAATCTTAATTTTAGAAGGTTTTGTTTATTTACTACGAACTTTTTAATTTTTATATTTTTTAAATTTTTATAATTTTTTGTAATTTTATAGAAGTAGCAAGTATTGTTTATTTAATGAAAATTTTTTAATTTTTATTTTTTTGTAATTTTATTTAATGAGAATTTTTATTTTTATTTTTTTTTATTTTATAATAATAATTTTATAAATTTTCTTTATTTCTCGATCGTCTTTTGTTTTATTTTACGTTCAAAATTTCCCAAATGTCAAATTTTAATTTTAGAAAGTTTTGTTTATTTACTAAGAATTTTTTAAGTTTTATTTTTTTGTAATTTTATAAATTTTTTTTATTTGTCAATCATCTTTTGTTTTACTTAGCGTCAAAAATATCGTCTGAATAAAATCAGTGATTTTAAACATGATTTTAATCAAAATTGATTTAAATTAGCTCAACCGAAATTCAGAGACATCTATCGGAATTTTGCACAACTATCTTCCGAAATGCTTCGCTTGGTCGGTTGGCAGCACTGCACTGTTGCCGATTGCCGCCAATCCAATAATTATTAAGTATGTATTTAAATAAAATAAATTTTGTACCATTTCATTCATTCATTTCAATTTCATTATGATTACTCAATGTGGGCAGATGTGGGTAAGAGCGGGTTTTTTAAAATTTGATCTCAAGTACATTGTAAACATAACCTCCAAATTGAAACTTGTTTGTCTACTTTGCGCAGACATTCCAGACAAATACGAAGTATGTTTAGCTGGGTCTAAGTCATTAGACAGCACAAACATCCATGGCCCTGGTGGGATTCGAACCCACACTGCGGAGCGACACGACTTTATAGAGCCGGGCTATGCTAACTGCTCAGCCACCCGACAGCTCCAAACTGACATTTGTTTGAAATTATTTCAAGTGCCAACAAATGTCACCAACCGACACATACATACATAAATCAAAATTTTCCTACATTTAAATTACAACTAATGCTTTTTCTTTTAAATAAAAGAACTTGCAGCGAGGCTTTCCCTTTTTGGGAATGTCGAAATTCACCGCGATGATTCGTCGTGCAGAGATAACGTCCGCCCGACAAAGGAACGGCCCCTTCCGTATATCTGCGGTTCCTCGCAGGAGATAACAATTTCGTTTACGCGTTCGTAAAACTGTTACGACCGCATAACAAAGTCGCATTGTTAACTGGAAATCGGCCGCATTTAATGTTCGCGATGAAACTGCAAATGAGTGAGCAATAAAAACGCGACTCTGAGTAAACAAACTGTGAACGTAGTGAGCGTAGAATTTCCGCTAAATATTTACATGTCACTTTACAGTTTGCGGGTAGATGCGTCACGTGTTGAACGCAATCTTTTTTTAATCAGATCTACAGTATATCAGTTAGTAATAGATACTTTTTTTTATTTATCTAAAAAAAAATTGCAGATTTTCTGTCAAGTGAATATACCGTACGTTTCTTTTTGCGTTGAAAATATAGGCGCGCATTTGTCTTTAATCTCCTGATTGCGAGTAGCGAGGTAGGCGTGGCTTAACGCGCAAGCGAATGCTCGTTTTCAAGTTCCATTGAAACGATCGGTATCTCAATAGGCCAAAGGATGATTTTCCTATACGATATACTCTGCAAACCGATGAACTTCTTTCGATGAACCAAAAATCAAGCGGGCGCGCGCGTTGTACGAAATAAATAAAACGTTCTAACAACATTCGTTATTCAAATAAACAGGCGAGGGCCCTGATTCGTAAGTACAACATACAGTGGCACCGACAGCAACATCGCCTGTCTCTCTCGCGCGCTGATACAAAACACGGTCCTCATGATTTAGTTTAAAAACAAGGCGACGCGCAAGATGTGTAAAACATCTGCCACTCGAGACAAAAACTGTGATCTGTGTGCATGCGTGTGTGTGGTGTGTGTGTGTGTGTGAAACGCCACGGCTCGAATTAAAAGAATTTCTTTGTAAGAAGTGCCCTCTTCTTATCTGGGGCCCATTCACAATGCATTCCGCTCGACATTATTATGATTACATGATTGCCGGAGAAGTCATCGAACCTTTGTATGCGAATTAATAAAACGTGTTTGAAAAGAAACCTTACTGATTGGCGCTTCGATTTCTACCCCAAAGTTCTTTGTGTATTGCATGAAGCCCCCTAATGAAAACGCCCGTATGACCCCACCCGTATGGTCCCAAATTTCTCGCCACTGCCTTGGGGGGACGAGGAGTTTATTCAATCAGCGTAATAAATTTTTATGACTACTGAATTATTTACCATGCCGTTATGGGGAATAAATTCATTTCGAACTGCTGTGTGTTTTAAAACTACGTGTACAGTGGAGAAACAAAGTAGATATTCGATTGGATCAATTGTGCATTTAAACTTTTTAATTTAATTTAAAATTAATAGAATTTCAGAGAAAGGTGATTGCGTAGTGAGAATCAATTATAATCAAATTAATTTGGCTCAGGCGAAACGCTCTATGATTAAGTAGGTAAATGCCGTCGTTTAACACCAAGAGATTCAAGAGTATTCCTTTCCTAACTTTTTTTTTTGTTTTGAAGAGTTTGCCTTTGGTGACTTGATGACTTCAAGTCAAGACTAGCCTCATCCACGTTCGAGCTCTAGTGTGTATTCGGCTTTATAGGCAGTGTTGCCGATATAGTAATTTTGACACTAGATCCGTTGTAATTTCAAACTTTACGTAATTTTAGCACATTATAAGAATCTACACACTTGAGTGCAACTGTCACTGATTTGCAAATTGTATTACATTTCCAAAAACTTAAAGAATTTTCAAAAAACTTGGCAACAAGTGCTTGGCAATGGCAATGCTTCCAAAAATTCTCTTGTGCTTTCTTTTGCTTAGAAAGTGAACTTTATCATTCGCTCTAGAAAGTTAAAAAAAATTCAAAAAACTTGGCTTGGTAACAATTTAAAAACAAGAATTTGCTGGTGAGTTTTTCTTTGCTTAGAAAGTGACTTAGGAATAAAAACAGCTACGCCCCACTTCTTTATGTATTTTTTAATGAATCATTTTACTTTTAAAATTTACCATCGCTGAAATAAATTTAAAAAAAATTGAATATCGAGAAAATACTATATTTTTTGTTTTACATTTGCGTCGTCTTGAACGTAAAAAGTGTGCACCCTATAAAACGTACAAAGATATATTTAAATATTCCCCTTGTTTGGGGGGGAATCGTGCATTTATTTGTTATACGTTTCTTTTTTTGTTTTGTACGTAAGAAGTATGTTATACACTTTATAAAATATCGATGAATTTTAAAGACCTCTCACGTAAAAGAATATTTCAGTATTCCCCTTTACATGGTATAAATTGGGGGAAAATATATTTATTTGTTTTCCGCTTATTTTCTTATGTGCATAAAACATGGACCCAAGTTAAAGACGTGCTCTTCTGAAAGTGTGGGAATACATAATTTAAAACCGTCATATTCATTAAGTACGTTAAGTATTTAAATATTCCCCCTATCAAGCATTCAAACATTACTCTGATCTGTCTTTTTAACCTCAACTATTGATCGAAATCAGCCTTCGTTCCCTCTCATGTGACGTTTAGATTTTTCGAAAACAAGTTGTCCAGTTGTTTTTGAAGGTTTTTTTGTCGATCTTTTTGTTCATTCCCCCTCAGAAAGGGACTAAAGCCGGAAATGGCGGTGTTAAAAAATCCAGATCTGTACTCTGTAGTTTCATCATCAGATTTTGACCTAAGTCGATCTTTCCTAGGTGAGATATTTTTATTCCCCCTCGGATATTGACTGAAATCGACTTACTCGTATTTTGACGTTAAAACTAATTCTCCGATCGTTTTGGGACTTGTACGTCGATTTTTGTCTTTATTCCCTTTTTAATATTGTTTTATAATAAAGTTTCTACTTTAATTTGTCCATTCAACTTTGGATTTCGACTGAAATCGATCTCTCCTAGGTGAGACGTTCTTATTCCCCCTAGAATTTTCTCTGAAATCGATCTGCGCGGATATTATTTGGCGTCAAATTGAATTCTTTAATTGTTTTTGAATCTGTAGGTAGATCTTTGTCTTTATTCCCCCTTTAATATTGGTTGAAATCGATCCGCCGAAGAATATTTTGTTGCAAACGAAAGTTCTTACTTTAATATGTCCATTCAACTTTGGATTTCGACTGAAATCGATCTCTCCTAGGTGAGACGTTCTTATTCCCCCTAGAATTTTCTCTGAAATCGATCTGCGCGGATATTATTTGGCGTCAAATTGAATTCTTTAATTGTTTTTGAATCTGTAGGTAGATCTTTGTCTTTATTCCCCCTTTAATATTGGTTGAAATCGATCCGCCGAAGAATATTTTGTTGCAAACGAAAGTTCTTACTTTAATATGTCCATTCAACTTTTGATTTCGACTGAAATCGATCTCTCCTAGGTGAGACGTTCTTATTCCCCCTAGAATTTTCTCTGAAATCGATCTGCGCGGATATTATTTGGCGTCAAATTGAATTCTTTAATTGTTTTTGAATCTGTAGGTAGATCTTTGTCTTTATTCCCCCTTTAATATTGGTTGAAATCGATCCGCCGAAGAATATTTTGTTGCAAACGAAAGTTCTTACTTTAATATGTCCATTCAACTTTTGATTTCGACTGAAATCGATCTCTCCTAGGTGAGACGTTCTTATTCCCCCTAGAATTTTCTCTGAAATCGATCTGCGCGGATATTATTTGGCGTCAAATTGAATTCTTTAATTGTTTTTGAATCTGTAGGTAGATCTTTGTCTTTATTCCCCCTTTAATATTGGTTGAAATCGATCCGCCGAAGAATATTTTGTTGCAAACGAAAGTTCTTACTTTAATATGTCCATTCAACTTTGGATTTCGACTGAAATCGATCTCTCCTAGGTGAGACGTTCTTATTCCCCCTAGAATTTTCTCTGAATTCGATCTCCGCGGGTATTATTTGGCGTTAAATTGAAGAGTGCAACTGTCACATTTGCTATTTTGTTTGATATCTACTGATTTGCAAATTGTATTACATTTCCATAAGAGTATCAAACAGAATAGCGTTTTTGTTTGTGACAACACTAAGGCCCGATTTTACAATCGTCAGATAAGCACTATTATTGGTATAACTTGTGGTATAACGTGACGTAGGTGTGACGTAGATATGGAGGAACATTAAAGGATATTTGGCGCACAGTTATTCCGTTCTTATTCCACGATTGTAAAATTGGGCCTGACTATGACACAGAGTATTTTCTTATACTGTGATTTTAGTTTAATTTGTGCAGCCTTGATCTTGATCTGTTTTTAGTCGTTTATTAATAGAATCCGTGAGCGTTTCTTTTTTATTGATATTCAAATTAAGTGATTTGTCATGTCCGACGTTGTTGTTTTGTCGGAGGACCGTTTCATTAAACTGAGCATTACGCAATTAAACACTGATATTATCATTGGTTGGTTGGCGTCGGTGAGTTAACTGCATGATTAAGGCGAATTTTTTTTTACGACGGAAAACCTGTGGCATGTAGGACTTTTATGCCTATTAATAAATACATAGTAGTACATAACTAATATATAAATAGTAGTACATAACAATAAGTCCGGTGATCAGCAGGGTTCGAACTTGGGACCTTCGGCTAAGGTCCAGTTGCACAAAGTAGGTTTCAACTCAAGTTTAACCGAACCAGATTTAAAGTAAACAAATTCGCATAGTATCTTAATGACATAAGGCATTAATGCATTCATAAATAAAACTTGATGCGATTTTGTTCACCTGGTTCAGTTGAACGTCAGATTAAACCTCTTTTATACAACTGGCCCTAAGTTTCTTTGGTCTTAACTTTTCAAATTAAATGTAAAAAAAAATCACTTTGCTTCGTTTAGGTAAAACAAAATTGGGTTTCATGGTACCCTACCATATCATCAAAACAATCAGTGCTGCCAGATGGGTGAGATAATTTCTGCCAGCCATTGGTAGAATCATGATGTCACGAAGTATGAATATCACTGACAAAAGCGAGAGTGCCAACTTGAGACCCCCGTAGTTTTTAAAATATAGAAATTTGGCGACGTTTTCACTTAAAAATGGCGTCGTACGCATCTGGCAACACTGCAACACTTTTTTTTATATAAATAAGTATAAGGCCCGATCTTTTCATCTCCAGTTAACTTTATCTGACGGTTTATTTCCATAGTCACAATTGTGATCACAATCGTTACTATGGGAATTAATCGCCAGATAAAGTTAATTGGAGATGAAAAAATTGGGCCTAAGGCACATCTAGTTTAATCACTTAAACATCAACGAGTTTTGATCGTCTTGCCTTTTTAATGTCAGAAAAATTTGCAGCTGCTAACAACAAAGTACTATTATATCATCGATAAAAATTCGCCTAGGACATTTTGGTAGATACAGTGAAAGCTCCCATAGCGAACAGCTCTCATAAGCGGACACCTCTCTTAACTGGACAGTTTTTAATCTCCTATTCATGTAATTTACATGCATTTAGGCGGACACTGTATTTAAAAGAATAATTAAGTGGGTACCATCGGAGTTGTGTGTTGTTTTAATTGAATCAGTTCTGCAGACTTACTGATTTCGTCAGCATATTTGGTGATTTTGATTTTCTATTGTAAATTCAGGGCTGCGTTCACAATCACCGCTCCGAGAGCGCCTTGGGCGTTTAATCGTGTTTTTCTCACTCGTGATTTTTAACATATTGTAGTGATTTCAATAAATTTTGTATTATTAAAATATTTTTTAAGGCTTACATATCTCAGGTAGTAAATTCTTTTCTTTTTTTAATCAAGAAAGTCAATTCTTCTTTTAATTGTTGTATTTTATAATTATTTATAATCGGTTTAAATACTTTGATGACGATCCTTGCAAATCGTCGCCTAAGTATTCGTTGACTAAATTAAACTTATGTTTATCTACTCATATAAAATCTGTTCAATAGGTTTAAAATAAATTGCTTAGGATCCTTGCAAATCGTCTACACTTTATTTCTTTTATTGACACAAGTTTTATTTGTATGTCAATTTGAATTGTCAATTAATTGTCAAAAAAATTAATATTATGTCTTCTATTCAAATTTCCTTTTTTTACTCACTATATTTTCCTGGTAGGATTTTTTTTTCCAATATTAAAAATTAATACAAATGAAATTTTTAAAAGTTTAACTATTATTTTAAATAAATACTAATATGAAAACACGAACTGAAATAAGTAAATTTGAGAAATTAGAACTGTAGTTTGAACGATATAACGAATGAAATTGTTTAATAAATTATAAAAGTCAAAATTATGTGAAATTGTAAGGAGTGCAACCCAGACAATCAGTGCTATTCTGTAGCGTGGTGGTTTGGAATATTTGGTGGCACCTCGAATGTTTAGTGATTTCCTGACCGGTTTAGTGACAAATCTAGTGATCACCAGAAATGCCGAAAAATCGAACTGTGTCGAATACTTACATTAAATATATCGATATTCCACTTAAGCGTATTAGGTTTGGCAATACTGATTTCGATATTAAAAGACCACAAAATTACAAAAAAAAAGCGTTAGTTTTTGTCAAAAACAAACGAAAGACGAACGATTGTTTAACAAACGCAAGAAACAAAAAAAGAATGGGTCGACGATTTGTATTAAGAAAAACTTTTGTTTTCACTTTTCCGTTAAAAATCGACAACAAAAGATGTTCGAAAACATAAACAAAAGACGGTCGATTGTTTAACAAATGCAAAAAAACGCAAAGGGTTGCTATCGTTAGGGTTAAAAAAATTGTAGACAAATACAATTGTGAAAATACACTTGAAAAAAAAACATTCGTTTTTAAACTAATTTGCAACAATAAAGAAAATTTGTATATAGGTTTACGCATGACTTACAGAAAAATGGGGGATTGCTTCGACCGCCACCCCCACCCCATGAAAGCGCCTGACAGCACATCACTAAATGCAGAAAAGTTCTTTAAGAAAATTTATTGCATGACATTTAAAAAACAAAAATTGACAGCTGTCATGCATCTGTCTTAAATGTATTAAGAATACAAGAAAGGGTACATTGTAGTTTTTTTTCTGCCATTTCATTTTACTTTCTGACTGTTGAAATCCGACAGTAAACATCAATGGCTGTTCGCGTAGACTTTTTTTGGACTCGGACTGTATATCGTTAGAAAATTGATTTAACTGATTATACCCAGTGATTTTTTATCAACTCTTGCCATGAAATGTGGACGGTATGTCTCAGCTTAATTAAGAAATAAGTCACTGCACTCCTTGAGGTTATTGTATAGTACAGCTAAGACATGCCGTCCAAATTTCATGGCAGGAGTTGATAATAAAATTTTAAAAAATCACCCGGTACTTAATCGTTTCGAATTTGACATGTCGTGCATATTTCGACGAATTTGGTAAATCAGGCTCTCATTGAGGTTATATTTCTGTCAAAATGAATAAATAAAATTTGAATTAAACATCAGAATAACTAGTGACATGCATTAAACGTCAAAAATATTAAAGTGAGGTTTACATCGCGCAAATAGTTTGCCCGGATTTTATTGTCCGCTACTGTACCTATGCCTACTTTTTAATTTGATTCATTTTCTTTAACAATATTTACATTATTTTGACAACTAGCAGCGCAATTGTTTTATTATTACTATTATTATTAGAAATTCAGAATGAGCATGAAAACCATCGACTCTTTGCTAATTTAACCTAACTTCTGTCTTTAAAAATAAATAAAACGCAATGGTGAACAATTCAAATTGTATGCTTACATATCCAAAACAAAAGCAAATGAAGAATACTAAATTAATTTCAAACATTTTAAATTGCAATTTAATTGACAACCGAAAAAAACTTAAATTTTCTCTGCGGGATCAGAAGAAGCAAATTGGGCAAAAAAATTCAGAAAAACCGTCAAAAGTAAAAATAACATCGGCGATAATTTACGATCGTTTTGCATAACGAACGAGGGGGGAGGGGGCATAAATCGTTTAATCTAAAATGCAAATGAGTAAAATGCGGAAATAAAATGGGAGTGTACACACCATCATCGATCGGATATATTTGCAATGACGAATAAATAATTTCTATGATATGATTTTTTTGGGGAGGGGGCGATTCCACTAAATAGTGATGAATTCGAATAAAATTTATAATTTGGATGCGCGAGCTCAAAACAAAAAAGAAACTGTACAGGCATCGAGTTTAAAAATGGCGGCGGCTATCGCCGGATTCTGCAAGAGTACTGTTCCATCCCTGACCCGGCGGCCGCACTAAAGGACAACAACCCTGCTCTTTTTGATTTCTTTTTTTAATTTTCTGGACTTACCTCATATTTCAAGTTGGCCAGCCTCAACCAGGTCTCCACCTTCAAGCAATAGGGCGAGAGCGACGGCAGAAGAGGAGTACGCGAGAATTGGTACAAGTAGACGACCTCTTTCTCATAGTTGGTCTTGTGCACCACGACTTTCGGCGGGGCCGGTTCTTTAGCCGGCGCTGCCGGTGCGTCGGCGTTCTCTTGTTTCGCCGCTTCTTCGGCTTTGTTATCCGCCGCGGCGGGGGTATCCTCCTTGATGTCCTTCGTTTCGGCGATCGCCGTCGGCACGTTATTCTCTGCTTCCGTAGCCATCTCGAACGTTCTGTTCCGGAAGATAAAAAGCGCGCTTACACACTGAACTTATTCAATATAAAAACCCGAGAGCACGAGGACGACTGACTGAGATTACACACGAACACGAGCAACTGCGCCGACGACTGGAAGAGCTGTGTGATTCCAGCACAAGACGCGGCTGCCGGGCGGGTGAGTGACGTCACTCTTCGGGTACTACTCGGAGGACGACGCTTCCACATCCCCCACCCCGGCAAAAACCAGAGTCCTTGTTGCCATGCACATGGATGAGGGTGGGGTCGCGTGCATCTTTACACGAACGTGGACGTTGACCCACACACATACACACACACCATTTAAAAACCAAACATTAATTTCTATTTGATAAAATCTATCGCCTTCATTATAGGAACAAGACAGTAATTACTTTAATTCATAAACTCACATTAATTTAACCACCTATTTACGCCCGGCCCTTTCTTATTTTTAATACTTTCATTAAGTTAAGATATACAGGCGTAATTACAATTTTTATCTGCGTTATTTAAATCTTGGAAGCTTTTATTAAAAATGAAAGAAATTCAGGGAGCATAAAATCGTTATTAATAAATAAATGATCGTACAACTATAAAGTGTCCAACATTTATGGTGCGTGTTAATTTTTTATTTATGTATTAAGTGCGAACACTATTACATACTTAATAAATAAGGGGGATAAAAATAAATTTGGGTGCTTACTTAACGTTAGGCAACCCCACTTACACGGGCGTATAGGATAATGCATGCACAGCATCTTTTAATCAATAATTTTCTCATTGTTAAAAATAAAACAGACTATTACGAAAATTTGCTTGTCTTTTTATTTATAAATTTGCGTGAGTTTAATCACTTATTTATTTATAAATTAGGTGTTCTCACGGATCGCTTACTTAATGACGGGCAGCCTCACTTACACGACTATACAGGCTGTTTCAAGTCGACGCCATTTTTAACTTTTTTTTTGAGCTACAGAGTCGATCAAATTAGCTTCTTTCCGCTGATTGCAAATATGAAAACAGAAAAACTATTGAAAGATTTTAAAACGAGTATAATACAACTTCACATTACTAAGTTATTTACTACAGTTGGCTAATGAAGTTAGGTTAGGACAAAATACGATACAACGCATGCAGGTTGTAGAAAATTATTTAAAATATCATATTTTTACGTCACCAGAGATTCCATTTAATAATAAATAAATTTAATAATAAGTTCTATTTGATAATAAAGATCTGAAACCAATTAGGTGTTTGGCAAGAATACCAAATACTCTTTATTAAACTAAAGCTCACATATCTCAGTTAGTAGACATTTCTCGAATATGGTATACATACTTATTATTACATTTCAATTTTCTTTCATTTACAATGATAAAATACAGGATGTCCAATTTGTAAAACAAACAAACAAACAAAGGGTTTATTTGACCACGTTATGTCATACATTTGTGGCATGTCAAGATACAGTGTATGCAATAGACAAGAAAAGAAGCTCAACGTTATCACAGACTTATAATAATAGATACATGAAAAACAAAAACAAATATATAAAGCAAATAATAACACCTAAACACGTTAAAAAAAATCGTTGCATTGGCGGATTTTTAGCTCAACTTAAGTCTTTATAATTCTTTGAGTTTTATTAACATTAAGTTTTAAGTTATTAATGGAAAATCATTGTTCTGCTTTTTGTACCGGATTAGTCACGTTACGTTGTTGTTGAGCTCATTTAGGTTAGAGTTGGAGCATAAAACCGTAGTATCATCTGCAAAAAGGAAACATTCGGCAGGAGACAAATAGGAAACTACATATATCGTTAATGTAAATGATGAATAAAAGCGGACCGAGTACTGAGCCCTGCGGAACGCCGTGTTGTTTGACAGTAATATTAAGCTGCGTCCAGACTTGAACAGGATGAACAGAACAAACTGAACGAACCGTATGCGCAGAGCAGAATAGTCTGAACAAGTGCTCGTTACGTTCGGCGAATTCGCCAAATTCTTTCTTTTTCTATTACATTGAAATGTATACATATTTCCTCTTAATTCCTCATAACAAACATAACGCGCAGAGCAGAATTCGCCATGTGTGAACGTGTCTCCGAACTGAACCAAACACGCCAAATGTTTTCCGAAGCTTGTCGGTAAATCGGAATTGCTTTGGAAAACATTTGGCTCATTTGTTTCGGTTCGCATTCACGTCCACATTTGGCGAATTCTGCTCTGCGCGTTATGTTTGTTCTGTACGTTCTATTCAAGTCTCGACGCAGTTTAAAGGATTTATTTTCGCCAAACAATTAAGAAGAGGACGGAAATATACATTTCAATGTATTAGAACAAGAAAAAATTTGGCAAATACGCCGATCGCAACAACTTGTTCAGACTATTCTGCTCTGCACGTACGGTTCGTTCAGTTTGTTCTGTTCGTCCTGTTCAAGTCTGGACGCAGCTTTAGATGACGATATGCCATTGAAATACACAAACTGATCTCTGTTTGAAAGATATGTTCTAATAATATTTAAAGGCGGGTCCCGGATGCCCTAAAAGTCTAACTTTTCGATTAGTACAGAGTGCGAAACACAATCGAAGGCTTTACAGAGATCACATGACTTTACCTTCTTCAGAGTTTGAAATTAAGTTATCAACAATAGCTAACAACGCCTGGGAAGTGCTCGAATTACTTCGGAAGCCAAACTGATTATTACTTAATAATTTATTTTTTGTTAAATAACACATATGTAATTGATATTAAATCTGCTGACACTCACTTCAAAAGCGTCAAGACGTCTAGAGATACCAAGGCGATGAATAGCATTATACACTTCAGATTCGGTGACATGATGTAGAAAAAAGGATGACTCTGGCTTGTCAATGTTGAGCATGGCTTCAATAGAAGAAGTATTATAGTATCGGCAATATTGGCGGCTGTCATAAATGATATCTCGAAAACATCACATTCAATAAATCAATAAATTGTTTTTCTGTTTTCATATCAGTAATCAGCGGAAAACGGCAAACAAATTTGCTAATTTGATCGACTCTGTAACTCTAAAAATAAGAAAGTTAGCGATGGCGCCGACTTACTTTGAAACACTCTGTATAGTGTAGGATAATGCATGCATATATTTTTTTAATTCGATAACTTTCTCATTATTAAAAATAAAGCAAAAGAAACTCTTACGAAAGTTTGCATTTGCATTTGACATTTCTCTATAAATTTGTGTTAATTTAACTATTCACTTATTTATAAATTAGGTGATCTCACTTAATGATAGGCAACCCCACTTACACAACTGTATGGAATAATGCATGCAATTCTTTTATTCAATAACTTTCTCATATGTAATTGAAATTAAAGCAAAAGAAACTCTTGGGCAAATTTGAATGTGCTTTTCCTGTTTCTGTAGTTATAAATCTGCATTAATTTAACTACTTATTTATTTAATTATGAATTTGAACAATTTGGTGTTCTAGTGGGGCGTCTACTTAATGATAGGCAACCTCACTTACACGACTGTATAGGATAATGCATGCTTGATTTCTTAAATCAATAACTTTTTTATTATTAAAGTTCAGAAAACCCCACAAAACAAAAGAAACTCTTACGAAAATTTGCATCTGCATTTCCTTTATTCTTGACTTATAAATTTGCGATTTATTTATTTATAAATTAGTTGTTCTCATGAGGCGCTTACTTAATGGTAGGCAACCTCACTTACGCGACTGTGTACAAAAATGCATGCATAGTTCTTTTCTTTATTCGGAAACTCTCATTGTTGAAAACAAAGCAAAAGAAACTCTTACGCAAATTTGCATCTGCATTTGCTTTTTCTTTATTTATAAATTTGCATTAATTATACTATTATATTTATTTATAAATTACGTGTTCTCAAGGGGCGCAACCCCACTTACACGATTGTTAGTACGCATACACGTTTGTAGTTGATTTACAAATTCCAACTGAATTACGTACATGATAAATTTAAAGATTATCCATTACTACCTTATTACTACCTAAGCATTATTCTCCACCAGTTGATGAATTATCTAATTATCAAAAAAAATTAATTGATAAAAAAAAATTGGGAGTAGGTATCAAAAGCGGAACAAAATTAATAAATACATTTAAATCAAAAACAGATTATATTATTCATTATATAATGTTAAAAGAATGTATTTACCAAGGAATAATATTAAAGAATATTAAAAATGTAATATCATTTATTTAGACAAGAGAAATGGCTAAAACTATACATTGAACTAAATACAAAATTAAGAGAAAAAGCAAATAATGATTTTGAAAAAGATTTTTACGAGTTGATGAATAATTCAGTGGAACATAGTAAACATAAAGAATATGAGACGAGAAGGATAATAGATGAGAATAATGTACTTTTATATAAAAAGAAAACAAAAGTAAAACTAAATAAATCCCTTTATGGCGGATTTGTTGTATTAGAATTATCTAAATTATTAATGTATACATTTTATTAAAATTAAAAGCATAAATAAAGCGTATTAAAAGCAAAATATGATGATAAATTTAAAACTGTTAGGAACAGATACTGACTCGCTTATTATATACAGTATGTCCGTCTGACAATGAGACATAGGGATTTAACATGGAAAAACAGAAATTGCTTTATATCATCTACCTGAGTAGATATACAGTGGAGACTCGATTAACCGGACTAATTGTTGTCGTAAGGCATTCGGATAATCGAAAATGCGGATAATTGAATGTATGAATGCGATTTTTGTACATATTATTATTATTTTTTTAATCTGTGGTGGTTGCCCAACGGGGTCCTAAGTCAAAGACTTGTCAGGACCTCAGGAGCGGGAGTGTATTTGAGTGTGTGTAAAGTGTTCCATGGCTTTGTTACTTCCAACCTTCTCGCCGTTTAAGGGGAAGCAGTGTCGAATTTTATCCCCAACACTGAAGGGTGCCTGAAGTCGATACCGACCACCCCCGAGAAAAATCCCGAGTGCGGTTCGAACCGACGACCATGCGATTGCAAGGCCGGTCCTCTTACCACTGGACCGTTCAGGCGTGAATTAGAAAGATAACTGACCTCGCCGGCGTACACATAACGCTAGGTGTTTATTAAAAACAACAAAAACAAATAAAACTTATCAACCAAAATCAATGTTTATTAAGAGATAGACATAGACTTTCGTACGTAGGCAACGCGGTTGGCAATCCGGATAATCGCGAATCCATATAACTGAGGTCCGAATAATCGAGTCTCCACTTATATGAAATTCTTGGTTATAATCGGAAAGATTATTGCATTCAAAGTGTTTTGATACTAAATGTGTGCAATTTTAGTTGTTAATTATTTAGAAATTAAGAAAAAAAAGTTTTTTTTTTCGTAGGTATTTAACGGAGAGTTTTTAAACGAGTCTCGTAGTCGAGGTAGTTAGTTCATTTTTCACGACCGTAAGGTCACGAATTCAAATCCGAATGAGGACACTTTTTTTTTCTTTCCTTTAAATATTATTTCAGATTTTAAATCACTTAAACTCTTAAACTAGTTTATTATTTTATTTATAAGTTTCATTTTAATATTAAATATGTTCCATTTATGTTTATTTTTTCGTTTGCAAAATTTTATTATATTACATAATTAATATTAAAATGAAACTTATAAATAAAATAATAAACTTACTTTAAGAGTTTAGGTAAGTCATTTCAAAAGATGAATATAAAGGAATACCGATTAGAGAATTTGTTGGTCTAAGATCAAAAATGTATGCATTTAGATATGATTTTATGAAAGAGAATGAAGTAATATTAAAAGGAAAAAAGTATATAAGGGAATAAAAAACTGTAATATTGAAAAATTAAAATTTCAAATGTACAAAGATTGTTTATTTAATAATAATGTTACAACAGAAATAGTTTATAAAATTGTATCAAAAGATTCAAAATTGTATACTCAAAAAACTAATAAAATTGCATAATCACCGGAACAAATACATGTTTACAACTGGATCATGTAAATTTATATTTATCAATCAGTAATCCAACTGATAAAGCAACTTGAATATAAAGAGTTTTATTCCAATAAAATTGTAGATAACCCACATTGATAAACCCTGTATATGTAGGACTATGGGCGGCAATCCGCAACAGTGCTGCCAACCGACCAAGCGAAGCATTTCGGAAGATAGTTGTGAAAAATTCCGATAGATGTCTCTGAATTTCGGTTGAGCTAATTTAAATCACTTGATTAAAATCATGTTTAAAATCACTGATTTTATTCAGGCGATTTTTATTTTTGAAAATCATTTTTAAAAAAATTTAAAAAATTCTCATGAACTAAATAAAACTGGGTCCAAATTTCTAAAATTAACACATTTGACAGTTATTGTGAAATTCTTGATACTAAATAAAACAAAAGACGATCGAGAAATAAAGAAAATTTATAAAATTAAAAAATTCTTAGTAAATAAACAAAACTTTCTAAAATTAAGATTTGACATTTGTACAATTTTTGACGTAAAATAAAAATATAAAAAAAATCTCATCGAATAAAATTACAAAAAAACAAAAATTAAAAAATTCTCATTAAATAAACAATACTTTCTATAAAATTTAAAAAAATTATAAAAATTAAAAAAATTCTCATTAAATAAACAAAACTTAAAATTAAGCTAAAATTAAGATTTGAAATTTGTGCAATTTTTAACGTAAAATAAAACAAAAGACGATCTAGAAATAAAGAAAATTGATAAAATTACAAAAAAATAAAAATTTTAAAAAAAGTTGAATTCAAAATTGGTAGACCTACCGAATTATTGGTAGAGTTGGCAACACTGATCGACAATGTGGATTTGGCTGTTAGCTATAACCTAATTTGTTTCAATTAATACGTGGCAACTTAATTTTTTTATTTCAAAAAAAAAGAGTTTTCCTTACAGCATTCCCGGGTCCTTACAGTAGAAAGTAAAGGTTGATTTTTCTTCAGTTATTATTGATCTTTGCTCCATACGCATGCCGTAACTTCCTGTGTATAAACGGCGGTGACAGTAAGTAAAAAACTTATTCGATTACACACTGTATAAGTCGTTGAATTATTTGGAACCGATTTAGATCAAACTACATAATTGATTTGCAATAAAAATTAAAACTCATAAAATTCAATGAATAATACATATAAAAGCAAGATGAGATAATAGCAAAAGAAAACTAAAAATCTGCAAATTATGTAAAACAATGCAGAATTGCAAAAATTTCCAAAATCTGTAAAAAGAATACTGCACACTTACTTAAATGAAAGAAAACCTAAGAAATGAGACGGTCGAAAATTATAACTGCAATCAGACAATTCGAATTTTCTTAACAGCTCGACAGATGGCGTTAAGTTGCATAGCACGAAAACTTTTTCTCTATCTGCGAATCAAGTTTTACTTGATTTGTCGTAAAAAATAAAAAAAAAACTAATGAAATTACGTAACAAAGGGTTCAAATTAGCGAAAAATACTGAAAAAGATTGAAAATCTATAAAGAATTTAAAAATAATTAAACAAAATTAAAAGAAAACTGTAGTAACAATCAAATTTTTAATATGTTTATTGCCAAATTTTTTTGTTGGAGTTCACACGGAACTCAATAGAGAGCGCGGGTTGCATTTTGCAGCAAATTTGAATTTTTATATCAATAATACAAATAAAAGGAAGAAAATTTGAAAATCTGCAATTTTGTAAAAAAAAAGTGCAGAATTACAATTTGCGCAGAGATTTGAAAAAAGTCGATGATTACCGAATTTTAATTTTCTCGGAGCTCGAGAGATGGCGCTGAACGCATTTCACTAAAACTCTTTCTCTCTCTACGAATTTAAACTCTGCTTAATTTGATGGAAAGACATAAAACGAAAAAATTGGCGCATCTAAATTAAAATAATAATCGTATTTCCTAAAATAGGCCTTACAAATAATTTTCTTCAAGTTAGATGCTGCGAACAATATGTAGTTCTTCTCAAACGTTTTTTTTTAAGATAAACGTAGATTTTTCTGGAGTTATTATTGACCCTTGTCCCGTACGCATTAATTAATTTTTTTCTTTTTTATTTGGCCCCACGTTGGAACGCTAAGTTAATGCTGTGATGTTGATGTTTGTGAAATTAATTTTTTCCTTTTTTATTTGGCCCCACGTTGGGCGCCAAATTAATGCTGTGTAAAAGGCAACTTGGAAATTTTCTGCAATTTTTACTTTGGCTCCTGCGTTGGTGTCGTAATTGAAGCTGTGTAGTTGATGCTTTAAATTGGAAATATCTGTTGCGAAATGAAAGATTGATATAGCATTTCGAAAATATTCCAGATGCAAACCTTCAATCATTATGGATTACACTGTACTTCTAACAACTTCATTTTAGGTAACGGGTTTTCAATTAAAAAACTTCTCGCAGTGTGCCATGAAATGACAAAGGCCGACTTTAGTTTTTGTCGGCTTTCGGCTTTAGTGATTTCTCTGTTGCCAACAGTAAAGCTGAAACATCACTAACGAGTCGTCAATCAAAAATTTATGTTTTCTTTTTCTTCCTTGAAAATACCCATTTTTGCCCACGTATTTCTTTTTACCCGCAAGGTTGCTTAAATTACCTGTAATTCGGGTAATTGCCCGCACATCGGCAACCCTGCTAGTGGTGCCGATTGTTTCATCGATCACTTAGATTTAAATCGCGGCAATGGTAAAGATTAGGGGCGCCAGCCAACGCGCATACATTTGCGCTGGCGCACTTTTTGCAATTTTAAACTTACTTTAAAGCACAGAAATTCCCACGTGTCGGGAAAATTCCCATGAATTGGCAACACTGTGGAGGTTATGTTTTGAAAGTTTTTCGAATGACACAATTATCGTTAAAAAATCAGATAAAACATCTCTGTAAATCATTCTTTACTCTGATTTATTTAGTTATTCTAGATTTTTGTCATACCTTAAGCGACGAAGCTGCTTAAATTTCATTGTGACTTTAAATATATTCTCTAGAAAAGAAGGAATTGATATTTATCTAATGGTGAAAAAGAATTTTAATTTTAACTAAAAATACTTACGGCTACAGCTGATAGAAGTTACTGTAAAGTTAAATAAATTTGGGTAAAATATTACTTTTGCTATTCACTTAACGCGGAAGAAAATTCGTATTTCTTGGTTATTGCGCAAACGATAAAGTTGGTAACGTGATAAGCGCTTTTTTTAATACGCAAAGATGGCGCTCGCGTCACTCGTCTACCGCAAATGAAGATTAATTAATTAAGCCGAAATTCGAACAGAACTACGTAATGCATCGTCGCGCAAACGATTAACGGAATTTAATCGATTCTCGACCGCCAAAAACACAAGTCCTCTGATGCCTTTTATGTTACGATTTCGCGAGAGAAAGGTCAAGTGTGACGTGGATTTAAAAGTGAGGTTATGTAAACACATCATTCAAAATAAAGCAGCTTTCTAGCCTCCGTAAAATTAACAAACGAAGATGTTTTACGAAGTTACGGACACGCAGAGTAAGTTTGCACAAATCGCGATGAGGTAGCCCTCCTCGATTAATCATGCTTTCAGAAATCGGAGTCGGCTTAGCAGGTTTCGGGATGTTCTTCCTTTTTCTGGGTGTGCTGTTGCTGTTTGATAAGAGTCTGTTAGCTTTAGGAAACGTAAGTAATCCGCACGCTTTCGCCTGCCTTTAAACTGTCCTTTTTTTTTTTCGTTGTAGATTTTATTTATAGCTGGTTTAGCGTGCGTTATCGGATTAGAAAGGACCTTCAGGTTCTTCTTCCAGAGGCATAAAGTGAAGGCCTCCATAGCGTTTTTCGGTGGCATCGTTATAGTTTTAGTCGGCTGGCCGCTCGTTGGTATGCTACTGGAAACGTACGGATTCGTGTTGCTGTTTAGGTATGTTGTCAGTAAATACGTTCGTAGAAGGTACAGAAAACTCAAGGGTTGTTTGCGTTTGTAATTTGTTTTCGCTTGTATTTTAGAGAGCTCGCATTTAATTATTTATACTAACTTGTAAACTAGTTTCGAATGGTTTGAAGATTCTGTGATAAAATTTTGTACTACTTCATCTAATCAATAAATTTGTATTTTTTTGTGCATGATTTATTTTACTTTTTATAACAAAAAATATAATGAAGGTTTTTGCTTAAATAATACAAACTAATTCGGCATTTAATATCATGTCAAGTTTTTGTGCGATGTGACAATTCTATTACCAACATAAAAATGTTTATTGCAGCGGATTCTTTCCCGTAGCCGTTAATTTCCTTAGAAGAGTACCGATCTTAGGGACATTCCTAAATTTTCCAGGAATTAGTGCGGTAAGTGGAACTACATCTTTTTGTTTACATTTTATTAAGAAAATACATTTCCCTGTGTAGGTTCTGGATAAGTTGACAGGTGAATCAAATAGAACAAGAGTGTGATGTTTAGAGACGTTTGTAAGGAACTCGTATTGCCATTGTGTAAATGTGTAGGCTTAAGGACAAGTATATTATTTTACCTGTACTCATGTACCTTGAGTTTTTTTTACAGAAACTGATGTATAAGTTGGCATCTTTCCATCTCCAAAATAATAATTATATCTCATCTGAACTCATCGGTAATTAATATAATTTTGGACCAATTCACCTTCAGAAACTATAAATTTCGCAGCCCGTCTTATTTTGTACTAATTCAATTGAAAATAAACAAACTTAAAAACATTATTATGATTATTAAACCGAAAACCTCGGGGCCATCGCATAAACAATACCAAAAATGGAGGTGCATGGTTTAAAAAAATATATAATTTTAGTTTTATTTACCTTTAAATATAACATGTGTTAAAGCGTTCAATCAGAATCTGACGAGCTCTCCGAAACTCTAATTTTTTTCTTAGCAGGTCTCCTCTTGGGTTTCTTGAACGTTGACTTGGAAGTCCCGGGTACTGTTCGGTTCTTCCTTGGAGTCACCATGCGTTCATCAACTTCGCCCTCTCTGACGTTGAAGACCGAATTGATTTTGTCTTCGATTTCGATGGCCAATGCCTGTGAAAGTAAACAAACACATTTGGATAAAACAAACGGAAAGAAATCAATGGGATCACCTTAATTTCGTTTTTAAGACTCTTACTGCACGTGTTCAAGATCTGCTTGAATATTGTGTAGACGTCGTTGTTCTGCATGAACTCCTTGTACAGTGGGAAGTTATCGAGGAGTTTCCTCAGGCCTTTCTCGTTGTATTGAATCAAGGAGAGACTGTAAGCGATGTTTCTACACTTAAAAGCATCCTGCGTTATACTGAACTTAGTGCAGAAGCGATCCACCAAGTTCTCCATCTGTTTGTTCTTGTCAATCAAGCCGAAGAGAAACCTGGAAAGCCAAACGTACAAAAAACATTCACGTCTGCAGAACCCCCCCTACTTCATTATAAACCTAAAGTTGTCCTCCGACAGATTGTTTTCGTCGCAAAGATGGGAAAATATGTCGGGGAGCACGTTGTAAAGGTGATTGTCCCTCGTCGCAAGCAAAGTAAAGAAGTTGGTGCTCATTTCTTTCAAGACGTCCTCTTCGTCTACGATGCACAAAGCCATGACGGAGATTTCCCCCGTGATACGTAGCATGTCACGCAGGAGAAGATTCGCCAGCATGTAAAACGCAGCCTTTCGGACTTCCAAATTGTCATCTTTCAGCCTGCAAGAGAAAATTCAACGGCCCTACCCTCAACACGGTGCCTTTTTCTTTTACCTGTCATACATGCGAGACGTCCAAGGCTCAATTATATTCGGGTACCTCTCGAGGAGGTCCGACAGGTGCACTAAGATCGTGCATTTTACATTGGGGAAAAGAGATCGTTCCAGAATTGTGAAGACCAACTGGATGTGAGTCGTGCAGAATTTGCTCGATACGGTCATGAATCTATAAAACGTTAAATTTTTTCTTTTGGCTTCCGACTGCGACTCTACGCACCTTAATAATGCAATAATCGAAGCTCCTTGTACGTAAGGATCATTGTAAGACGCAGGATCCTCGCATACTTTTATAATAAAGGGCGCCAGCAGGGCCAACCCAGCGGAGCCTGTAACCGTAGCATCTTCGAGCACGTTCAAAATGAATTGGGCATCGGTGTCATCGGCTTCGGCTCCTTCCAAAGCCAATTCGTCCGTCTACAAAAAAAAAAGTGTCACCGCAAAGAAGGAGTTCAATCAGGAACGTCACGAACAGTCTCCAACATCGAAGAATGATTTCCAAGGTTATCTAACGACTGTTGTCTGCTTTTGGAAGCCGTCGGATTGCGATACTTCTTCTTCACCGGCTTCTTTTTGCCTTGCTTCGCGTTCTTGCGTTCCTCTCTGATGTAGTTTCGTCGCTTCAGTTCTTTGTACACGGTTTCGTCTAGGAAGTTGAGTTGTTTAATCGCGATCTCTCCCAGGAGGTGGTTGCATCTCATTAGCACGAAGTTTGGCATCCGGAAGGTATCCACCGAATCTTTTTCTCGAAGGAGAGGCAGGAGACGTTCGATGAACTGTTCACAGATGAGGTCGGGTTTTGAACAGATCTAAATGAAATAGGAGTAATAAATAAGTAGAATAATCAGACTTCACAAATCAAAATTACGATTGGAAAAGGAACAAACTATCTCTTCATCCATCAAACGGATTTTATAATATATTTGGAGTAACTCGATGATTACACAATACCTTATAAATAAAATCCACAGCATTACTGATGGCCTGATTGTAGAACGATGTCTTCTTAGTCATGTTCTCGCATAAAATATCGAGCAAACTGCCCCACATGGGATCAACCGGTTTGATTTTGAACGGTGGTTTTACATCCGTGATGCACGGTTTCTCATATCCACCGACAGCCAGTAACTTGCAGGCGGCCCCAACCAAGAGCAGGTCGTTTGCACCTCGCTCACCGAAAGCAATCGTTGTAACGAGCTTTATATTCCTGGTCAAGATGGTCTTGCGCCCCATCGCAGCCATCGTCAGCAACTGAATGGCCGAGAGCGACTGCTGGTCAGAGACATCCGCCTTCTTCGTGAAGTACTGCCATAAGACATCGATAACACTATTATCGAGGACACCGTTTTTCACCCAATCAGAAATTATGAAGCTTAGATCTTCGACGTTGTTGTACGGAACGTGTCTTAACAGCTCGATTAATCTGTTGACTATCGTTTGTGTGTGTTCCCTAAAAACAATCAATTTTGAAAATATATTTCCTGATCAACTTATACTTACTGCAAGTTCTTAGCATCGGTAACCAAAAAAATAGTTTTAAAAGCACTGACGATTGCTTCCTTCCTATCTTGCTCCGGCCTCTTCATTATGTTCAACATTTCTGGAACAAAACCTCGTGGAGTCTTCGATTTAATTACGGTATTCACTCACCTATCAAGCCCAAGCGTGCGTTGTCGATGTTAAAGTTGTAAGCCGCGATGAAAAAGCTCACGGCTTCCTGCATGTCGTTAACCGAAACGGACTCGAGTAAGTCTGACATTGGCTTGATTGCCCCTTCGATTAAGTTCAAGAATGTGATGGTATCGTTGCAGTAGGCGACTGCGTTTTGAAGTGTCTCCAATCTTCGCAAGTCATCCTCACTAACGTTGATTCCGGCAGCCAGTTCGTTGACGAGGTTTTCCAAGTCGAGGAAAGAGGTGCGTATCACTGTCATATAGTACTCGACGAGCTCGTCTTTATCCATGTCATCTCTAAACAAAATAAAAGAAATGTAGGGGTGCAATATTTAACGAGATAAAAGTGATTCATTACCTGGCATTAGCTTCGTATTGAGCAGTGATCGAAGAGCACAGTAAGAAAGCCTCCTTGTATTTCTCATCCGCTATGTATTTTTGGGTGAGTGTGATGAATTCTTTTTTCGACATTTCAGAATTGACCTCTGGTATTTCTGCAAGCAATCATTAATACATGCTATCGGCTTAAAAAGTTTTTTGGCAATTATAACCATCTGGGTGCAAACGTAAACTATGATTCTCAATGAGTTAGAAACCGGACCATTTTTAACATAATTTTTTGAATGATAAAACTAATCGAGTCTGGCATTGTAGTTAGGAAACACCCTGTTTAATAGAAACGATAATCAATTAAAATGACGAACCACGATGATAAATTTAATTGTGTTCAATTTCAACTGAATAATAACGAAACAAACCTGCGTTCAAATTATTTTCAACCACGGTCCTTATGTCGTCTTTCCTCTTGTGCCACTCGTCTTCAATTTTCCTGAGGTTGGTGGGCTGAGCGTTTTCTAATTTGGTTTGCAACGCCTTCAGGGCTTCCATGTTTTCTCGCAGCTGGCCTTCTACATAAGCGCGTTCCAACTGAAAGTCAAAACAGGGCTTCGAAGGGGTACAAGTCGATTCATCTGGTTGAATTACCCGAGCACCGAACGGATTGTGCGACAGGAACGAAGTGATACAGCTCGCGGCGTTCTTCCTAATGAGAGCGCCCTTGTCCCTCAAGCGCCGGACGATTTTCTCCAAGACTTTCACTTGGAGCGTGACGGGGATGGCGTTTTCTTTTTGAAGCCTCGCCCAGTGCTGCACGATTTTAGACCGGACGTGAGCCGAGGTGTCGTAGATGTGCTCCTCGAGGATCGCCAGGAAATCATCGCGTGATTCTTGTTCGTCTTCGGTGAGGTCGCGTTTAGTCAGGACCGCCAGTATGACTTCTGTTATCACATTTAAGACGGAGTTCCTTAAAGTATACGACTACGTGGGGACGGAAAGAAAAAGTCAAGTATAAGTTTTACGGCCACTTAAAGTACGTCTTACTTCATGAGCGAGGTAACGATTCAGGTACATGACTTCAGGTATCATTAGCGCAGGCATTAACAAGGCCATTTCGGTTAAAACAATCGAGCAATGCTTCGTCCCCTAAAACACACGCAACGATTTAAAGTTGGGCTTCGCCGGGGCCCCTTTCATTTGAACCTGTGAATCCTGAAATTTCTCGTCCGTCTGCCACTCGGTGATCTCTCGCACGAAATCCCTCACGAGGCTCTTGCAGTTGTAATTCTTAATCAACAGCTCGATGCCTTCTGCCACGCAGTTCACGAGGTGCTCGTTCGTCTTTATAAGCTGCACCAGGCGAATCACAAACGTCACACCATGACTGTAAGTCTTGAGCATCACGCCGAGGCCGTTGAAAATCTCCGTGCGCACTTCTTTCATGTGTTTCACGGCGGGATTTTCCAGAAACTTATAGTAAACTTCTGCAATGATGCTACAAGGCGGCAATTAATTATTCACAATCCAAATCCAGACTTACTTAATGAAAGCCTCTTCGACGGAAGGGGGATCCCAGAAGATGTTTATTTCTCTCTGCATTATTTCGTTCAAAACGACAACCACCCCTAGCTTGTCGACGCATTCTAAATCATCGTCTCTTTGCGATCCTTTTCTACCTTTATTCTAGAATTGCATTTTAAAGGAAGACCCAACAATTAGTAGTACAATTATAACTACAAACCTGTAAATTTTGAAACTTGGTTAAATTTTTGGTTTCCAAGTAATTGACGGTGCTCGTGTAAACGTACAGCAACATTTTCATGACGTTAAGATACTTCAGTTTTACTTCGTCGTTTAAACCGTCTTTGTCCTCGAGCATGAAACCGAGGTTTTTACTCAAATCCTGCATTGCTGTAACGTAACGATTACTTTCGATAAAAAACATTAAAGGCGCATGCATACCTCTGTGAAGAGTATTGTACGCTTGCATTATTATAGGCGTTTGTAACGAATCTGCGATGTGCAAGGCGGAATAGTAGGTGTCGAAGTATTCGATTATAAACCCGGGCCCTTCTTCTTTCAAGGACTGTTTGGCTTCTGGATGAAATACAAAAAGCAAAACAGAGAAAATTTCATGTTGGTTTTTAAAGTAAGGCACGAACCTGTTAGCTTGATCTTGATTTCCTTCACTTGTATTACGTTCCTGACGTAATATTGCTCGTCGGAGTCTTCTAGAAGTTCACTCCTATTTTGCGGGATGACAAAGTTTATGTGCGACATTTTCGCAAGGACTTACTTCACCTGACAATACAATAAAACGAAATAAAACACTTCTACCTTAGCATAAATGTCCGTAGGTACCAGAAAATAAAGTTGTAAATGATGAGCGCACTTTTCTTACAATGTGCTCTTGAAATTAAGTTCACGGCAATAAAAAAGATATAAGTAAAAACAAGCCTGGAAGTTCTAACCTCGCGAATCTAACGGCCATTTGAAATTTTAAATGTGTTGCCAACCACTAGAAGCGAAATCACCAAAACGCCAAAAAGAACTCCCCAATATTAACGCATTTTTTATATTCTGTTAAAATTATCTGAATTATCATAAACTTTGTAATTCAGAAGCCATTAATATACAGTGAAACGTCGATTTTATGAACTATCCGATTAATTTTGACGGCCGACCATTTTTTCCTAAATCTAATTCTACCTACATATGTAGTTCCACCCAGTGTTGCTAAGTCACTAAATAAAAAATTTCCACGGCAATTCTTCAATTTCCCACATATGCACTTCAAGACCAGGATTCCCAATGTGCGGATAATTACCCGAATTACGGATAATTTAAACAACGCGTGGGTAAAAATGACCCGAGTCTGTAGTTTCTTGTCCAGTGTGGTAACTTGATCTGTAGTTTCTTGTTCAAAGTGGTAACTAAATATATAGTTAGAGCCAAAATGATGAAATATTTGGGAGCACTAATTTTAGTGGTAAAAGCCTTGAATAAAACTGAAAACCAAGAACAAAAGGAAAAACAAAAGATTGTTGATTATTTCGCGAACAATAATAAAGCTTCAGACAGACCAGGTCTGTTGCTTCATTTGTTGTTTTCTATCTCCAAGTGTCAACACCTTTATACCTTGGTTATACTGTCCTGATGAGGTCTAATAAGACCGAAACGTACGTCGACAGTTACTTTTCCTTGCCAGCTAAGCCGCTATTTACTTCTTTTACTTAATTTATAACACTACCTATTTTTATTGTTGTACGACAAACGATTCGTTTACAGTCAGTATTTTAAGAGAAGTTGAAAATCGGACCGTTTTCAATAAAATAATAATTTACTCTTAATTGGGTAAATAAATATAAATACTTTATATGCTGCTGTTTAGAGGTTCGAGTGTTATATCTTTCTATAGGAAAATACACAGGGTGTTCCATTTAAACAAATCCTGCTACATGCTGCCATTATTTTACGTAACACTCTGTATGCATTTTAGGTTTTAGTGCTCAATATGTAGAATGCCCTTGTAAAAGAAAAAAAAATTCTATCTCGTAATATAAATGAGCTACGGAAGAAAGGGCGCTTAATAACTCACCCTGTATAACATTTGTGGTAAGCTTGGAAATAATTTTAAAAATGTATTTTTATTGTCCAAAGTGGTAACTAAATCTGTGGTTTCTTGCCCAAAGTGGTAACTAAATATGTAGTTAGAGCAAAATTTAATAAATTAGTTGAGAACACTGATTTTAGTGGTAAAAGTCTTGAATACAAATTAATTATTGGAACGCCATCGACATCTTAATTGAAGAATTCTCCAGAAATTATTTAATAATCTTCACCGCCTTTATCTACTGGTAAAGAATAAACAGGAGGGAGTCACACTAACAGTGTTTGTTGTCCAAAGTGGTAACTAATTATGTAGTTTCTTGTCCAAAGTGGTAACTAATTATGTAGTTTCTTGTCCAAAGTGGTAACTTGATCTGTAGTTTTTGTCCAAAGTGGTAACTATGTATGTACTTAGAGCCAAAAAGAATGAAGTAGTTGGGAGCACTGATTTTTTGGTAAAAGCTTTGAATACAATCGAATTTTAAAAACTTGAATTTTCGGTTTTTGAACAATTCTGGGGTTATTTGCGATTTTGGGCGATTTCTGCTCAGTTCTAGTGCGACATCTAACTTCTAACATCTGGCAACCCTGTATGCACCAGTCAGTCAGCCACCGCGCCGCTGGAACATTACGTGACGTCACGTGACACAATCCATTCAACAGATTTTTACATTAGTCGACAAGATCACAGAATGGATTCTATTTTTATTAAATATATTCATTTTTAAGAAGCAAATTAAAACTCACTCTAGTTGGCCTATTATAAAGCGAAATTACGTTTTACACTTTTCATAGTTTTTTAAATAGCAATTTAGATTTATGAAATGTTTCAATTAATTTCAATGGTTTGCACAATAGCGGCAACTCATTTCGCCTTAAAAAAAATTGACTATTTTCCAATCATCTAAAATTAAATTTATTTACTTCTTGACTCTAAAAGTCGCTACAAATTCGTCAAATTATTCATATTGCCGCTACGTCTGAAACGACGCTATTTTCGCGACAAGTCACTGCGAATGGCAACACTGGAAGGCGCGCATTTGATTTTCAAGGGGTTATATCCTTAAGTGTCTAGGGGAAAATATAATTGAAAAGTTGGCAACTCTGGACGGAAGTAACTAGATGACGTCATTTCATTGAACAATAAGAGCTTAAAGAATTGAAGATACATTGTGTGTGCACTAGCACTAATACAGCCACTGGAACATGCTATAAAAATACATATATTTGTCTTCATCATTTTCTATTTAATAACACTTTAAAAAATTCTACTTATAAAAAAAGATCTGTTTATATCACTTTCATATCAAAGGGGACATTATTTAAAAAATAAGGATTTACCAACTCACTTATCTTGTGTACCTGTACACAACATAACCCACAATTAATGTTACCGGAATTACACCCAGAAGAATCTTATTGGTCCTCTTCTTGTTCTTGTTTTGTGCAAAAACCTACAAAAATAAATTTGATCACTTGTCAGCTCTATTTGTACAGAGAAATCATAAATGACTTCAACCCACGTGATCAATTTGAATTAAGTTTTGTTTTCTAGAAGTGGCAACACTGAGAAAAGTGAGGCTGTTTCAAATTAGCGTGTATTTGTCATTGAGTTTCGTGGCTGTAGTTGTTCTGTTGCGTTTAACTACTTTAACCAAGCATTCCCAGTTGCTGATGTAAATTACAATGCCTTTGTAAATCATAGGCATTACATCCTCGAACGATTTAATACACAGCACTGCATTGTCACCAACATTGTTGCTTATACAGCGGGGTCGCGTGGGTTGAAATCATTTATGATTTCCCTGTATTAGCGCTTAGCTCACTAATGAATTGAACTTACAGTCTTCTCAAAAGCTTCTATCTGCTTTTCCATCGACCCAACACAATGTAGTAAGGATGCAGTGGGTTTTGATAGATTCACTTCACACAGCGCAACGTCATCACGTACAAGCGCACAAGTCAAATTCGCATGATGAATATTCAGTTGGTTGTAAATCTGAGTTAAAACTAGCCGGGCATATTCTCCACCGACGAGGAGGTTGACCTTCTTCCTAAGACAATGAACGGTCAAATAGAAACATTTGATTAAGGGCGGAGATATCCATCTCTCAATAAACTTGCTAATAGTTATTAGACGAATAACTACAATGGAAAGAATTAATAAAAAATCAATCAACAATTCAGAAAAATCAAGTTATTCGTTGAATAACTTTAATAGGAGATGGATAATTTGACTCTCGACCCTAAAAGCAACTTACTCTGTGGTGATTTGCAAAGTCTTGAAGTGATTTAACAAGTCCTTTCTTATTCTTTCTTCTGCGATTCCTAATAACATCAAATCTTCTTCGGTTAGCAGAGTAAGTGCTGATGCTTCGATGTCTTGAGCTTTGAAGTTTTCGATGTATTTTTCTGCACCGGCGGCGCGTAGAATTGAATCTAGCACATTTACGCTTGCAGTAGAGTTATTCATGATTTCTTTTTGTTGAAGAGATGCGAAAAGAAATTCTTGCTCTTAACCATTACCATTACCACAGGCCATTATTTACAATTTTTTGAGGTTATTTCCTCAACATTCTGTTAACGCAAGCTGCCAACTCAAAATGTTTTGTGCAACGAACAGAAAATCAGGATATCGAACTTCTTAGGAAGTGGCTAGCTGAAAAAAACCTAGAGATTGCTCCTTTTAAATACAGGGCAGTTATACCGAGTGACTTTTAATGATTGAAGCAAATTAGTATGTTGGGAACACTGAGGAATTGGCATTACTTGAAAGTTCGTTAATTTTGCGGGAATGCGTAGCTATAGGTTAGAGTTGATGTTTACATTGATGATGAAAACTGTTTAACAGATTATTATTATTATTCAAGACCTGGAAATGTTAGCCCCCTTTGCGTAAGCAGCACCGAATCCTTTGAGATAAGTTATTAAAGACATTATTAACGTTTTAGGTTGTCTGATATTTGCAATTGCCTCTTCAATTGCCAGCTGCACAATTCATCCAAATTGTTTAATACGTATTCTGAACATCACATTATTGAAATGAGGAAATAAGAAGTTCAAATTTAATTGAATATTAGAGCAAATCATCAAGCCCCATTTGCGTAAGCAGTACCGAATCCTTTGAGATATGTTATTGAAGACATTATTAACGTTTTAGGTTGTCCGATATTTGCAGTTGCCTGCTGCAATTCTTCCAAATTGTTTAATACGTATTCTGAATACCAAATTATTGAAATAAGGAAGTAAGAATTCCGGATTTAATTGAATATTAGAGCAATTAGGCCACCAACCAGCACTGATTAAACATCCTGGGAAAAACTCCTCTAAATAATTTATTGTGGTTCGTGCTGTGTGAGCAGTGGCGGAATCTTGTTGAAAGTAGCCATTTGCTAATTCAGTGTCGTCTAACTGGTTTATAAATGTATCCAATATAAGTCTCTGATATCTATAGGGGTTGTTTCCCGGAAGAATATTGGTCCAATAATTCTCCAAGACATTGCCACCCAAACACCAATTTTAAGTGGATGTAGTGCCTTTACATCAATCACATTAAAGGGTTATGTTCCGGTTATGTAAATGGAATGCAATCAATGATTTTTAAGTGAATTTGAATCGATTCGTGTTCGTTGTAAATGGAGGACGGCTATTCTAAAACAGTGTTGTGAAAAAGACGAAACTCAATTTGTTGTTCAGGGTATATTTCAATGAAAGCGTCATAGGCATGCTGCTGTGAATAAATTCAATTACTATTGGGCTGATTCAGCAGAACATATCAGTAACAGTTCCTGATCCAACAGTTGAGACTGAACACTTATTTCTGCTGAATGAAGTTCACTCATCGTAACATGTTCCAGTCAGGTAGCGGAGAAGTTACGCTACAAAAAATGGCGAACCCTCCAACTCATCAACCTCATGAGGTCGCATTCAGCAGAAATTTGTTCAACAGTTACACAACTTTCGGGTCTGCTGAATGTGCCCATTTTCATTTTGTACTCCGCTTCGAAAATAAGCCATTACTAAAAATGTATTTTATTCTGTGCTCAAAACCATTTTGGTAATAAATTGTGATAATTAAATATCTTATTTATTTGGTTTTCTTGATTCGACAATAAACGAATTTATTTGAGTTTGACAATCTAGTGCACTAACCTAAATCTATATTTTGAATTTGAAAATCCAGCACACCAACATAAAAATTGAAAAGTGTTGCCAATCTAATAAAATAAGTCTCAATCATTAAAAGTCACTCGGTATATTCCCGAAAACGAATATTGGAAAACACAGGACAACTACATATAGGGATAAATAACATCCCATTTGAAAATGAAGCAAAATTTCTTGGAATCACTCTTGATAAAAAATTAGATTTTGGAACTGAAATTAAGAATATTTCCCAAAAATGTTTTGCATCACTTAACGTTATAAAATTTATTTGTAGAACCTGGTGGGGCGCTGACCCATTAACCTTACTTACCATTTATAAAGCAATAATACGTTCTCACATCGAGTACTCAGGAATTTTTCTCTTCCCAAGAAATAAATCCAAAACTGAAAAACTGAACAAAATTCAATACCAAGCTTTAAGATTGTGTCTAGGAGCTATGAGGTCGACTCCCACAGCTGCCCTATTAACGGAAGCAGGAGAACCTCCTTTAATATATAGATGCAAATTCCTAGCAGCCAAAATGATTTTTAAGTTATGTAGCTTCAACAGCCCTACCATTGATTAGAGTTAAAAGAATTATCTACTTTAATAACGTCCCGCAGGACAAATATCTGGAATCGTCAGCCTCCCCCTATCTGCAAGTTTTTAATGAGTATAATAACCTAACAACATTGATACAAGAAACATCTTATCTTCCTTGTTTTATACATCAATACAAACATCAAACGACCACTGTAAATGTAGACTTATCCTTTTCTATAGATTTAATTTGACCAAATTTCCGGTTCCGTTGATTCAAAAAGTATTTACAGCATCAGCAAACATTAAATGGCATGATGCAAAATGGATTTTCACAGATGCATCTAAGTCAGATCACTCGTTAGGTGCAGGTATCGGCATATTTTGTCCGCAAACAAATTATGAAAAGGAACTAAAAATTAATTCGCAAACCAATGTTTGTAGAGCTGAAATGTTGGGAATCAAGGAAGCTTTAAAAATAATAGAATGTAATAGGTGGACCAGGTCTGTGATATTTTCAGATTCTCAAAGTGCATTGCAGTTAATCAGAAACGCCGGAATTTTTGCCAAATCGGACCCGTTGACTTTAGAAATTAAGAAGCAATATTTTTAACTTCAAGAACAAAACTTTGATATAGTTTTCGTTTGGATCCCCGGGCATAAAGGCATAGTGGGTAATGAAAGAGCTGATATGCTTGCAAAGCGAGGAGATATCTCTGGACAACTATTAAATTCAGTAAAATCTATATACAGCGACTTTTTCACTTTATTCAGAAAAAACATTTTAAATGACTGGCAAAAAGACTGGGAAATATTCACAAGAACAAAAGCCAAATAGTACTTTAAAATTTCCCCTGAGGTATCTTATGAACCTTGGTTTAAATCTATTGGTATACCAAGAAAAGCATTCACAACAATATGCAGAATGCGCGGTAAACATGCATTTCATCTCACCAAATCAAAAACTGTGCAGTCGCGCCGGGCGCAGCATGGCTGACACTGTTGCCAGTTTTCATTGAAAGGAATAAAAATATATTATTTTACAAGTTTCACAAAAAGGCTTATTGTAACACGAGTGGAGCTCGGAGTGCCCCAACGGAACGAGTGTTACAATGCCTCTTGTGAAACGTGTAAGATATACTATTATATACACTTATTGAACAAAAATATGAAAAATACTGACAAAAATTGGATCTCCTTAGTATATGGAGAATTTTAGTTGTAATGCGTGGCAACACTGACCACCCTTCGTTTTAAACAAAAACCACATTGACAAGTTATTAATTTTTCTTATTCAACTAAACTTAAGTCGACTGATGCAGATGTGAATGACAAAGTAATATAAAATAAAACGGTTTATTTAAAAAAAAAACTACAAATGTATTTCTAACCGACTACTAAAATGAGCGGGAAATATTAATTCCATCAGAACTGGCAACGCTGTCAGCCTGGCCAGTTATGCGCCGAGCGCGTTGAATTTGGTGAGATAAACTGCATGTTTACCAAATCATTGTCTTTAAAGCTCTACCCTCTGATAAACCTACGCACCCCAATCAACCCAAAGGCTAAGGACACACCGTCGCGACATAGTGGAGACTTAGCGCGACGTGGTGAAGGCCCTTAGCGTGACAATATGCAGAAGAAATGATAAACAGTGCCAGAAAGAATTCACGAAAAAAATGGCAGATCATAACCCATGTCCTAAAAAACACAAATAATCTCAGAACTAAAACGGAAGTGGACAAGTTAAAAACAGATATAGGAGAAGTTGTAACCAATGAAAAGGATATAGCAAACGAAATGAATAAGTATTATGCAGAAATAGGCGAAAAACTAGCAGCTAATTTAGATAAACCTGATATAAGACAAGGTGGACACACTACAAGAAATGAAAAAAATATATATCTTTTCTCAACAGACTCACAGGAATTAAAAAAGATAATATCAAATCTTAAGGCAAACACAGTGGCAGGTGGATGGCATAAATGGTAATCAAAGAAATAACAGAACAGATAGCACCCTTAATAGCCAAACTAATAAATATAGACACATAAAGGAGGGAACATTCCCAAAAGAACTCAAGCACTCCATAATTGTTCCGATATATAAGACAGGAGACAAGGAAATGCCTAAGAATTATAGGCCCATATCATTGCTCACCACCATCACCATGTCTAAGATACTGAAAAAAAAAAAAAACAGAATAACCGACTTCCTGACAAAGACAACTAATTTTAACACATAACAGTAGTAACTCACTAGTAGGAGTATGTGCGACAGTGTTATGCTAGAATTAAGTGGCGTTATTGCAAAACTCCAGAAATTCAAAACTTCTGAAGCATTATACTTCTATAGTAGTGACTGTATAAGTGTGCATTACTAGTATAGTATTTTCAACTGCTTTGGTGCTCGCCACCCTAATGCA